>JAAAKL020004063.1:0-21708 GCA_010016065.2 Carybdea cf. marsupialis auct. non (Linnaeus, 1758) | reverse complement strand
GGCCTTCCACTTCGACATATCAAGATGCCTAGACGTACCTTTGTTCCGGTGTTCAACACACAAATCCATTAGCAGTTGTGGTATGGTTGGTAGAGTACTGCATAGCAGCCGTTTGTTTGACATAAGGGCCTACTGGCAACCAAAACGAGGACCCTGCATATATCTATCAATGTTCGCTAATGTACATTTCTCTACTTCAAGCTCGAAGAAGAGATTTGTTCTGGAACTAGTCTGGGAATTAGTCGAGTAATGGATGTGACGCCCATGACTATTCTTAGGATAATCACTTTTGATAGGGGGGTCAAAAGTTTCAGAGTTTCGGAGTTAAACAGAGTACATATGTTATAGACGTTCAGAGTTTAGAGTTGTATTACTAAACTATTTAAGGAAACATGGAGAACAAAGATGATCTTGTCTTACATAGATTCTAGTTCTGACATGATCTGTTATTACAAGATCGGTGGTGCCAGTTCGGTCCAAATTTAAAATACTAATATAATATTGAACCTTTTGTGCTATTGAGATAATGTTGTAATGATACATCGGTGTTACGTTACCTGCGTCGTGTCACTCAAGACAATTATTGTAACCCACAGGATATCAGAATGTATAAATAATTAGAATTCTTTGAAGTATTTACGTAAGTAGCGTGCGATTGTACTTATATACATATAAAATAATAAAAAAAATCAGAGAGAGAGAGAGAGATTTGTTGAACTGTTGAGTAAAAGTACTATCGTGTGTCGTCTGTTCGTGGATTCCTTGGCATGCACTTACCGTCTTTCGAGCAGATAAAATAAAATACAACACGTTTTAATTATGAAATTTGTTGTTTGAATTGTAGGCCTCCTCCTTCTTCTTCTTCTCTCAGCCTGTCCCGCCACTACTGTCGGATAGCCTCTACATACGCTTCTACTCTAAAAGGATTTTGGGCAACCTGCATCCATTTATTTCCCGCCTTTGGCTCGATATCATCTCTCCGAGTAAGCTTTGGTCTTTTAACCTACTAAATTCAACCCCCTCCCTCCTGTCCTTACACCATTGTCTCCTTTCTAGTATTGAAATGGAGTACTGCTGAGATACATTGAATTTCGAGATAGAAATAAAACTATTCTTGGGCATACAACGACCTGGTTTATGACAAGATGTCGCAGGGCAGGGTCTATATCAAAATTTCTGACATATTATGTCTGTTATTAAATTAATGTTATGAATATAGAGAGTGGTATTAGATACCAAATTTTAGGTAGGTACCATAAATATTGTTCTCAATGCAGCTTTATTTTTTTACTCTTACGTAATTTTTCAAAATAATGTTCCAAGGCCCTCATGAAATCAATTATCAATGTACATACAAGTCTCTACTATGATAGGGTTCCAACTCATTACTACATAAATATTTACCAGATAACTTAGATTTAAGGTCAATAATCAAACATGAAAGAATTTTAATCGATGGCAGTTTTCCTTCCTCTGGTACCGTTCAGTCTGCCCGTACTCATTTCACATTAAGAGATGTGTCACGGAGACAAATATCTCCATTTCTTCGATTAAAGACGTTTTTGGATGATTTTAGGCTCTTCGTCTGTATAATATACATCTTTATTGCCTGTAAACATTGTTAAAATTGTTTGGAATCATTATATATAACCTTAAAGAAAGAAACGAGAATCCGGAACTGATCTCTGTGGTACACCGGAGGCAGGTTCCAGTTTTCAAAAGTTGCCGATGCCCGTTTTCTTACTATGCATTTGTAGGGCTTTGATTTTGTTCAGTCAAAATTTATGATACAATTTGTATCATAAAAAGTGAAGTAATCATAACGTACAGACCTTAATCCTAGTCCTAGTTAAAAACATTCAAGCTGTTGAATAGCAGTTGTTATGGGGGTTTTTATATGCATAAAATGCAACAGTCATTATCATATAGACGAGCTGTTGAATGGCAGATGGTGAAACCGAGACAACAATATGTCTTTGCGGATTTGCAATTACTACTCTAGGCTAGAAACAGCATCTCTTTTAACTTGTTTTCGGCTTCTAACTAAAGTTCTTTTAAAGGAAAGAGGTCTTCTTCAACATCCTAAGTTCGTCATCCTTATTGCCTCGGTTGAGGCGGACCCTAAAATGTGTGCCCGCTACAGTAAAGACGACGATTGTTTTTATTGTAGCTCCAAGTGCATAATTTCATTGTGTTTTATTTTCGAGTTTTGCTTAATATTATGCATTGCTAAAACATCACACTTCGTACGTCAAAAAGAATTTCACATTTGATTATTGGGTTGTGAGATAAATTAAGGTGAAATTAGCTGAGTATCAAGATCAAAACGAGTGGTAGAGTTCTTGAAAAGCAAAATGTTGCCTAATGCGTTTGTTGGCAGTTTTCCTAACCCTCTGAATTCGGTATCTTAAAAGTCGATGGCAAATGCAATTCTTCACTCAGTTTGGCCTACATTGGCATCAGTAGCCTATTTCTCACATTGTCCCCGAGTGCAAACTCCTCTTGAGATCTCTGTACACAAAGAGATGCGATCCAAGCTTCCATAATGAAGTTACATTACCGTAAAGCGTACTAAACGTAGATTGCGCTGTCCAGTGAGATAACCTTACAGAGAGCTTGCTTATCTTTTAGTAAGTTGTTAATCCCCCATTCTTACGAAAATAAGCTAATGTTTTATTTGTATTTACAATGTTTTCACTTCTATGACATGTTACGGATAAGATGTTGACTCCTTGAAACATGTGATAATGACTCGGATTCATCGAAGCTGGGGACCATCGAATGATTAAAGCGTGAAACTGACTGAGACTAGCGTACAGTTTTAACAATACAGTTAACTTTGACTGGTCTGTAATGAATTTAACAAAGAGTAACAGCTATAATTTTATATTATTTACAGCCTTTAAGGGAAAACGCGCCTTTGTAAGAGGTAACTAAAGAGAGTGATAGATATAGGTCTCCGGTAAATTTGCTGCCTCGCCTTCCATCACGGTGCTATGATTAATAAAGCTAGACGGCTATTCTTATCGAGACAACAAGACATTTAAGACTAGACTTGAATATACTATAATTTATTTGGTATTGTTTTTCTAAGGGTAGAGTTAAGGCAGATTATCTTCACTAGACGATTGTCAAACGATCGTCTTGAAAATTCGCCTCGATTGCTATGAAGATTTTAAGAAGTGACTTAACTTGGCCAATCACCTGAAGATGATCGGAAAACGTTTTAAAACGTAAAATGCATAGAGACAAATATGAAATAGTTTCCTATTACAATGAAATCGATTTCAATTTATGTTTATACTAAGAAATCCGACAGAAAAGGGAATATTTTTTCGAAACCAAAACAAAGCATTATGGACCCCTGTGTGATCACCAATCTTTTTCAGATATTCAGAACGATACCACACGTTTAGTAAACCTTACTAAGGCTTATATTTCTGTCAACATGGAAGACAGTGACGAAAATGAAATAGCCAGTTTAGGCCTCGGTTGTTGTTAGGCTCAGCAAATTTACGATTGCACCCACTTCCATTTTGACCACTAGGTCAAATTGATCTAGAAGTTCTGGTAGGAAATGTGACGATCGCCCTACACTAGTAAAAAAGAAGAACTCGCCTACTTTTAGAAACTCACTTTGACTAAAAGGTTGTCGTCATTTAGCATCTGTTCTTTAGAAGTTTTCATACAATGGTCCTAAATTTCTATTTATCCAGCTGAAATCTGGACTGAGTGCAAAAACCTGTCCAAGTCAACAGACAATTTTCATTCTATTGGTGACAGTAGCTACCAGGATGCGGACTTTATTAAGAAAAGAACACTAAAGGATAAGAGAGTTTCTGTATTATTTGAAGACACAGAGATAACTCAAAAGCAAGTCCTCATAAATCAAATGCACGAAGGATCTTTCCTTTTAAGTCATAATAAATCTACTAGTGACTCTGGGCTGTGTCTGCCGACATCTGTCTCTCATATTGAAAATTTTTCTGTCGACGACGACGTCAAATAGATTCAAGCCTATTTGTTGCTTATTTCATTTGCTTTGGGCCTGCTGTCTTAATTGGTCTTAATTATTTCTAAGCAACGTAGGTAGCCTAACGATAAGAACATAATATTAGTTTTGCATCGTCCAATTGCCAAATTCAGGAGAATACAAACGTGGGAGATTTAAGTTTCTGGCTATTTCCTATCATTATTTCTAATAGCAGTACTTCTCTGCCTTTGGTGGCATTACAAATTCCTTTGTGATATTCTCTTACCATTCTATAAGCTCTTCATTTTCCTCTGTGAGCTTTGATAAAAGACTAGATCAAACTCATCTTTGTGGACCTAACATATGTACGGGTGATTTTTAGATATAGATCTATCTGAAATTCTGAATCAAATGTAAATTCTCTATTATGCACTACACTATCTGTAGGAGCCAGTCATATTTCTTACTGTGTTTTACTGAGAAGCAACAATGGATTTCGGTTATTTTATCAGTTTATGTATTTGTTGTCCAAGCAAACACTGATGCATCAAAAGCATATGATAAATATAGTTTTTTAAAAGTATGAAAAATAGAAAATGTACGACTTTTATATCTCAATCATAAAACGTCAGCGAAAGTGATCTAAGAATCGAACGTAAAAGATCAGCCGTAGTGTTAGTTGAACAAGCTTATTTTCGTCAGACTCTCATCAGAACCGCTTCCTCATAAACAAATTCGTAATAAATATATGCGACGTGAAGGTCCTGATGAGAGTAATACGAAAATAAGCTTGTTCAACTAACACTATGACTTGTCTTTTACGTTCGATTCTTGGATTCTTACCACAAACAACTTATTCAAATGTGAACTAGTATACAAACTAGATACAAATACGAATCATACGAATAAATTTGTACTCGTATGTTTCTGAAGCGTATAGAAAACAACTGAAACACACTGGAGCATATTCTAGGATGAGGGATATTCTTGGTAACCTCTGTTGATAAATAAAGGTGAAATATCATACCCCTTGCTTCCAAGTCTCAGCCTTAAAGACATCGAGGCCTCCTTTGGAAATCCTTCATTGACACTGATGTTTCTAAAGTACCGAATGGCTTCCACAGCATCTTCCCACTGCACTTGTATACTTCCTGCAAAGACCTGATATGGTATTTGATATAACTTGACTGTAACCTCTGTCGTTATTCTAATTAAAGTAGAAAATAGAAAAATTGTACAGAAAGGAAGATATGTAGAATAGCTTGCATCGATTTCGAGTTCGTTGATTGCCTCGATTCCTAGGAAGAGGTTTTGTGGTGCTCCTCTTTACGTAATATCAGTATAATATATGTACATTCAGAGCAGATTTTGCATTCTAACCAAGTGCAGAAACTACTATCCTCTTCTGCCTTGTAAAATCAGTAAACAAGATGCAGAACTTATATATGTTTACTAAACACGTAACGTGACGTTTTCGTCTTTACAACAGAATTAACTAGTAAGCTCTAAATAAAAGCTGTATTTATCCCTGATGACTAGAAGGGAGAATAACCTTTCCACTATTGCCTTTCCTGCATCCGCATAATAGGTCATTTGTCTATACAGCTGCTGAAATTTCTATTTCGACACTTATAAAGAAAGTATAACAAAGATAAAGTGTGCAAAGAAAGTGTATTAGGAGACGGGGATTGGCAAATGAAATTATTTTTGGGTAATTTTATAAACATTCTTATTGGTAACACTTATTTCAAAGGCAACGCTTATGTCAATGGCAACATTAAGTTAATGGCATCAGTAACAGTAATGGTAATGCTATAACCGATGGTAATGCTAATGCTAATGCTAATGGCAGTATTTGGGGGGATATTATTGTCAACAGTAACGGTAATGGTAGTGATAATGGCAAAACTATAATGTCGATAATAGAGTTAGCATTTCTAAAATTTGTCTACAAATTCCCGTACCCAAAATTTGCTCCGCACATTTTCATCGCCCAGAAGAGATCTGGGTTGGTGTTCTTATTGATTGTGAGTTGATATCCACGCACATCAACCAGACCTTTGAAATGAGAATAAGAAATAGTGCAAAAACTATGTTCGCGTAATAAGAAATATAGCAGAGCAACTTCGTCTGTAACAGATAAATACACGATGCCGTAAAACGGGTTGACAAAAATAACAACACTCAAGAGTAGCGAAGAAGAAATCAAACCTTTCATGATTATGAATTTTGGTTTGATGATTTAACTAATAATCAATAAATATATCCTTCATTTTAAACAATTAATTTTATAAATATTTTCACCGCCTTTCATATGCCTTTGTACTTTCATACGCGTCCATCCGAGTTAACAAATGGGGCATGGAAGGCTGTAGAGATAGAATAGGTTTCAGAGTCCAGGGAAAAACTACAAAACAGATGCAGCCTGCAACTGTTGTAAAGTCAACCTGTCATGGTGATTCCACCTGTGGAATATATTCGGGAGACTAAACTTTCTTTAGGTTCATCAGCCTTTTCAGTTTGCTTCCTTTTAAAGTACAACATCTTATATTGAATAGATAGATACAGGGATGTTATTTAGCAATACACGAAATAGCTAGGAACGTCAATTGATTATCAATGATGGAATATTCTTGGTCTTAAGTTTAAAATTACTCTTACATTTAATAGCATTCGTTTATGTACGTTTTAAAATGTCCTTACATTTTAGATCATTTAAATATTTTGACTCTTCTGGCAAGTCATTCCATACTTTGACTTTGACTGACTTAAACGGGAACCTTTTTTTGATTATTTGTCGTTCGTTTCTAGGTTAGGCTGAGGTCAGTCAACACGCCTTTCAGACAGCGTGTGAACAAGTCAGAATTTCTGTTGAAAACGTTTCTCGTGCAATTTGGATCAAGATTGTTAAATGATTCATACATCACAGTTTGACGTTCTATATTTGCAAGCATGCTGATTGTTTGCCGACCATGTAGCAATGAACTGTACCTACTCTAAATTTGATAATACATTTGCAGTTATAATTTTAAAATATCACTGTTTCTGATGAAAGAAAAAACGTGGATGTATTGACCCTAACAACTAATCAGCTAACTCAATTTTCTTTATCTAAGCACATAAAATCAGCTTTATACGGAAATATCTGCTGTTGTTGTCGTTGTTGTTGTTCGTCCTTCATACTCGAAGATGACCACAACATTTAATTCTGTTTTTGGTGGGTGCGCATACGGCTCAACAATCGTATCTTTGCACGCAATATGCGTCGCAAAGGAAAGTTGTGAGTATCGCTGTGCTTTCTGCTCTTGTTTTTCAA
Organism: Carybdea cf. marsupialis auct. non (Linnaeus, 1758); assembly: GCA_010016065.2. Taxonomy (NCBI): domain Eukaryota; kingdom Metazoa; phylum Cnidaria; class Cubozoa; order Carybdeida; family Carybdeidae; genus Carybdea; species Carybdea cf. marsupialis auct. non (Linnaeus, 1758). Next base: position 14,419 of record JAAAKL020004063.1, on the reverse strand, counting down.
CCTTCTGCGTTCCTCTGGGCATCAGAAATTCGGCCCTGCTCATATTTCCTGCTCCCGTCAATGATTCGAGTGCGCCAGTTGCCGAGATCCTCTGCCAGATCTTCACGTTTATTTGGTTAAATGCCAAAGCTCTTCAGTGAGGATTTTAAGGTGATCTGCGACTTTATTTCTCTGGCCACCCCTGTAGTGTTTAACCTTTGTAAGCTCACCATTTAATATTTGGTTTGGTATCCTGTTGTCAGATATTCTCTCAACATGGCTAGCCCAGCGCATCTGAGAGTTCTTTAGCAGCGTATGGATACTTCTTTGAAATTTTGTCTTAACAGCGAATCCGAAAAATTCCGCGCAGGCAGGTCATAAGAAAGTGATTTAGCTGCCTTGCATGTCTACTGCAAACAGTCCTGGTCTCAGAAGCATATAGTAGCGTAGGAATGACAACTGCTTTATAAACTTTGATCTTAGTCCCCACACTGATGCCCCTTCTTTCCCAGACTTGTTTCCTAAGTCTTCCAAATGTATAACTAGCTTTTTCTACCCTGCGGTGTACATTTACATCAATATTCGGAGGTCTAGAAAGTGTACTACCAAGGTATGTAAATTTCTCTACCACAGCAAGTCTCTGACCATTCACCAAGATGTCTGGCTCTCTATATAGAGCGTTTGGTGCAGCCAATTTCGTGACCTCCAAAAAAGGTTGACAGCTTATCTGTTATATGATTAACTAAAAGAAGTAACAATCGGGACCCTTCTCCTCTCAAATTTCATTAAAACCCGCTCCATTTTAATTTCTCAATTCAAGAGTGGCCCCCTGTGTTATGCACGAAAAATCAATATAGTGGGAGGTGCATGTAGTAGCAGCCGCGTGAGGCCTCTGAAAGATCTAAAGTAAACAGAGTGGGTACTAAGTACTGCATGATAGCACTGTTAGAATCGTTTATTTAAAACTGCACGAAACAGCGAAAACATTTTAGTACTTAAAAACCCTTTTTCGTCTGAAACTCCTCAGAGTACAAAATTGTCAGAATTGGAATTGAGAAGAAATTAACGAAACTTGTACCCAACTGAGAAATAAGTGAATTTGGCGCTCGGGCGTTGTAATTAGCAAGATTAAATGATGATTACAAAAACAAAAAGGTCGAACCGAAACTTCATTTTGTAAATGGTCACTCCCTCAATATCTAATCGAATGGAATTTCATAACCATTTCTCTTTTTTGCAACCTGAAAATATGTTCTTGAATGTTTTACGACATTTTAAAATAGGTACCAGATAAGCAGGATAGCAAAATCATTTAGAAGGAGAAGCTTCAAGGACATTTCCTCAAATTGTTTTTGTAGTGCATGCATGTCTAATGGAGATGGCAAATATGGACTGGAAGTATTTCCAATACCTTAATTCTGACTAAATTGAAGCAAAGGATTGTTGTAGCGTATAGTTCATACATTGCAGAAGAAAAGTCTTATCATCTCAATTTAGTCAAAAAGTGTTGAAAATTAAGGAAACATTCCGTACAATCTGGGGAAATTGTTGGAAAATTTCCTAAATGTCTAAATATATAGATAAAAGAAATTCCAGATCAGTTCGAGGCATTCTTAAACTCCTGGCTACCCTGATCAGTTTTATTTTATGTCGCTATTATATAAATGAACAGGGAGGCTACTGCTTTAGGTATTTGATGCCTCTTCATGGCATCTTCGTTTAGTTAGTGGCTTTGTAACAGTACATGTAATCCACTTAAAAATCTATACTCTCCTATTTATGACTGCTTGATCAGCAATTTTAAGACCCTGCTACGCTGAAAGGAATGGTGCCTCTATCTCAATTTTTTATGGTAGTTGTGGTGCCGTAGTGGTGCCCCCCCCCCCCCTCCAAGCTCATGAGCACTGTTGCAAGTGCACCACTTGAGCCGTGGTACATTCAGAACTTCTCTTCATTTCAGACCAGCGACAAAATTTTAATGTCACGACGAAAAGTCTTTAATGTTTACCATAAAACAAATTGACTCATCATGTTAAAATGTTGTTATTGTTCCTTACGGTATTCGACGATGTTATCAATAAGTAATCCACAACTCCTCGCTATATAGCCAATACCCAGATTCATGGCTTGACCTCCGACGCCTACCGTTGGGTGAGTACCAAATGTACCTGCTAATCCTTCCCTGCACGTCAATTTATCTACTTCTCCAGTGAGAGCACCACTCTGTATTTTAGCTACCTATGAACAAGAGGTGCAAAGATACAGATTTAAAGACCGCTTCTCAAAGGAGACTTAATATAGGAAGCTGTAGAAGTCGAAATCTCTATCAAACATCTATTGTTAGTAACAAAAAATCAACTTGATAAAACCATGTGGAGGGCTCTTGCTTACCCTCCGGTTACAAATGGATGTCTCCCCTACTTCTCCCAAAATCTTTTCCACTTAAGACATTTTCACTCCTAGTCAGAAACTTCAATTTATTCAAAGCCTCGAGCTCTGCTTATTAACTTGGCAAATATTTAGAACTGTAGATTTCACAGAAGGGGATATTGCTCTCCTGTAAAAAATTTCACAGTTCATGATCGTTTCAAAGCAACCTTGAGAACTGTTTATATGACAGCAAAGGAACAACAATAACAGTGCAGCATTTAAACATGCAATAAGTTACTTTTTTGAGCACTTATTTTCCTGACATCATGAAATTTCAATATGATTCTGGAAACTCACTCTAACTTTTCTTGATTCTGAGTTTAGGAGGCTGGGAGCATTAATGAATCAGTTCGACTACTCAGCACTAACAATAAAAATATAGTATAAAGATTACATCTTGAAAATAACGCTAAGTAACGAATTCCTATTTTAAGATTACACTTCTAATATTTTGCAATCATGATAAGCAGAAATGAATAAATCAAAATCAATTAGCTCATGTGAAAAGTCGAGCAAAGAGATTAGCGAGAGAGTGAGCGAAACTTGAGAGTTGTTGTAGTGGGAAAGTAGGTTTAGGGGCGTCATGGTGGTCTCTATGGGGTTCCTAGTTGACAATCGGTCCATGGATGATTTTGTGTAACGAGGATTTGTTTTTACTCTGATTCATATAAGAATATTTGTAAGTGAGTGTCCTACGTTGATTCCTTGGATGTATTATGTACGTCTTGTTGCAAGATTGATAACTGTAAAGCAATACTTTCCCCAGACTTTGACGTCAAATGGACTAATAGCTTGAACTAGCTATTGATGGAAGCCGACCCCCATCTGTATGTATTCTATTTGCTAGTGGAAACATTGTGTATCTGTAAAAATTATGGATTAAAGTGGTACTCAATGTACTGATATTAGAGATAATAAAAAAATGAACTAAACGTAGATACGTTTCAGGTTACGCATACCTTAAAATCAATTTGAGAACATAGCCCTCAAAGGGACTTAAACGAAAATATAACATAAAAAATCTGAATCTCTCTATGGTTTTTTACTCCTCGAAATCATTCTGCAATCCTTTCATCTTCTGTCTGATCCTCTTCCTGGATCCTACAACCATCATTCTCATGAGCTCTTTATCTAATTGCTGTTTCTCTTCCTCCTTTCATCCCAATTGTCCAAGCACCTTAATCTTGTCTCGTCAGCTTTCTTTTATACTTCCACAACCCCTGACGATCCTCTAATGTGCATGTTTCTAATTTTATCTACCAGGGTTACCAACGACGTTCATCGTTCACAGACATGTTTTCTTTACCACAGATCAGCAGAGAACTTTGCAATAGCCCTTCACAACCCATAACGATCCACTAATGTACATGTATGTTCCTAATTTTATCCATCAGGGCTACGCAGGGCGGCCATGGTTCACAAACATATTTACTTTGCCACAGATTAATAATGAACCTTTCAATAGCCTTTCTTCTTCAAATTTAAATCTCATTAGTTCCCTAAATGTAAACAGGGATGAAGAAAACAGTTAAAAAGAGCTTAATCATGCTTTAGGACTAAATGGTATTATTTCCTCATTTCTCTTTATAACATAAAATGGGGCAAAAGCTAGATCTATTTACATAGGAAAGAGCTTAGAGGCTAAATACAATCATACCTGTTTATTTCTGTCAAGTTTGATTTTCCTCATCCTCGACATATCGAAGACAATCGAACTTTTAGTGTAACAACTAGTGCTGCTCTCATGCCCTCCGGACCGAACTGTAACCGGTAACTGTAACGAGAAATAATATTTTTATAAACACGAATAGGCAACGATCTGGTAAATGTCTATAATGGACATAAAATCTCGACCTGTATCTTGAGCTCTTAATCAGGAATGGGAGAAGAGATAGGCCTACGGTTTAACTGAATAACCGGTGTTTGTTGAGCCTAACCTCTTCAGGACACTGTATTTCTGATTGTATAACATGTGCAGTCAGTAAGTCAATTCTAATTGCTAGTGGAAAGAAGCCAGAGTTCAATGCATATTTAGAACGAAATTCTTGTATTGCTACAGCACTGTAGATCAACTTGATGCACGTGGTTTGCTCTCTAAGATGTCACTAGAATCAAGTTTGAAATCAACCAATCAGGATGCGTTTAGAGAAGCTATGTTTGTTTATCGTTTGAAACGTTCATTTATCATTGCTAGACACAATTACGGATCGTCGAGACTTGGGTACATTCTCGTTTGTAATTAAAATGCTTTTCTTTCTAGCAGCTGGGATGGTGCCTTCTGTTTACCGCAATATATCGGAAATGGATTGCATTCTTCATCGGTATTGTGGAGTTATATTAACCAAGCACCGATGATTAGCATCACGGTTTGTTGATAGGGCTAGGCGAAGTCTATCATTAATCGAGTAGGTTTGCACCCAGTCTATATTGAACATAGTCATGCATCTGTGATCTGTGATATGTTATAATACATATAACGTCGTCAAAATGGTCCAGTGCTGCAAGGATTTTTATTTCGATGAAGCAACATTCATGAATTGAATCGCGATTACTAAAAGCCGCAGAAATTTTCAAGGAAGAGGAAAGAGCCCCGAGAAAACGTCTCTTTTGTGATAATATACGGATCTGTATCATCACTGAGGATCATACAAGAAATGGAGATTTACATTTTGGCCAAGGGTAAGTGCATGTGACAATGTTTAGTTTTATCTCTAGTCCTCATTAAAATGTGTTCTAGTGGAGTACACATCAGTTTGTCATTTCGGAATTGACACCGATAAGGGCGAAGTATGCTGTTTGAACTGCAGTTATTTATCAGAATTATAAGTTACTTGCAGTTGACATAGGACCACATTCTACATCCCCAAACTGCCCCCACCCTCCACTACCACCTTCTCTCCTCAATATATAAATATAAGGGTAGTAGGAACAATCGAATAGGGACTAACATTAAGGATTACCTCGGAGTTGTGGCTACCATTTTGTTAAGCGTTACGTGTTTTCAGTAGGCCCTTAAAGCACAACTTATGATAAAACATTAGATATTTTTTATTATATGAATTGAAGGTATCAAGTAGATGGATAAACCGCCACATTATCGCGATCATAGACTGATAATTATAATTAACTGTTATTGTTTTACCCCAAATGAATAATGAGCTTTACCAAAAGTTAAGTTGTATACATTGCTTTTTATTTCACATTTCATTACAATATCTGATTAGGAGCAATTACATCACAGAACAAACCTACATAGAATATTTTAGGCACTGGAGATCATTTAAGAAGTAAGCCAGTGTTGTATTGACAACATGTAGCAGATAAGGCATTTCGTTTCCATTGTATGTTTCAACTGATTATTCTACACCGGCCGAGTCACATTCCTATTGGTCAAATTTGGCGGGAAACCCATCCGGTCAGGGGTCCTATGAGAACGTATTTGTAAACTTTTCAAGTTTAATTCAGGCTGTGTTCTCAACCATACGAGGCAATTATTGAGCATCTACATGGCTATCACGTGATTTACGGAACAAGTTCAGATAAAAAATAGACAATCTGACGCCACTCGGATAATCAAGGCTCGGTTAATCGAGGACCGGATAATCGAGGCCGTATCGCCTTCAGTGTATGCCTTAATTTTGTCAAGAACGTATATCAATGCCATGGGCCTATTTTGTTTAGAGTTGTATTAATTGACATTTTCAATTACACGGCTTGCAGTTTCGAATTTCAATGCTGATGCATGCATTTGCTGCGTCCTGTTCTATTTCTTCTTTATCTACTGAAAGCTAAACTCCAAAAGCGGTACTTTTGCAACAAAAAGGAAATCCATAACAGAAATAGCATGCAGCCCTGCATCGCTTACTTTTGTAATGGCAACATTTGTCTAGGTTCTCAGAATCGATAACGTGGCCTCTAAATTATTCTGAAAAGGCTTTGAAACATTAAATTAGATATGCAAATTTTCCTGGGTTCTACCCATAGACCGGCATCTATTATAGCGAAAGGAATAAATGTTCATATCCACATAGTAGATCAACTCAAAGCAGATACTTTGCATAAGAAAACAATTTAAAGACAAGGAAAGGTAAGTATAAGACAACAGTGTGGTAATCCAAGTTTTAAGAAACATACATTTGAAGAATTAGGCACAATCCCCGAGAAGACTCAGGTAGGCAATTTTACAGACACTTGAATTGTTGTTCATTATTTATTAATTATAAACTATACTTTTGTAACTATCTGTGTAAAGAATCGAGCAACTCTTCTCATGTGAAGAATAAAATGCTTTAATGGAAAAACTATTGAAATCAATAATGTGCCATTTCTAATAGTACTTGCTAGCAAGCATAAGCTAAAAGACGATCCGAGTTTGGCTTACATTTCTAAGTAAGATTGCGAATTAAGCCTCCACACTTCCATCTAAACACGTTTCGTGGAGCATGATTTCTTCACCTAATGCTTTCGTCCACATTTTGTACCTATTCATTCTTAAATTTGTAAATGTGTCACCCTTTCCCTATCAAATTTTACAACAATTATCAGTCCTTTAGAATAGTGCTTGCTAACAAATGTGTAGTAGCCAATTTCATCTCCATTAGATAAGGTACCTTAAGCACGACCCGACTTGCACCTTCATTTATAAGCAAAACGTTACGCTGTTTAACGAGTCTGTAAGTGAAATCATTGTTAAGACATTGGTGGTACTGTCATTGTAGCAATCTATAATCTGCATGCTCAGTTACATTTTGAATTATTTGTTTACAAAAGAGTGTCAATCAAGTTAGATTTTCTTTAATAAACTTGAAGAGTGACAAGGAAAATTCCATTGTGTACGTAGTTAGTAAGGTTGGTAACCGATAGAACATACAAGCTAGGTGTGGTCTACCAATAACTGTACCCTTTCGGAAATTAAGCAACTGAAAATAGTAAGACATACTGCTTTAACTTTAGAAAATTCATGTTAATTTGCATGTCAAACAGCTTCATTCAGAACCAGATTTTTAGCTCACCAAGGCATTCTTATCGACTATCTGATGGGACAGAAATTGGAAAGAGATGATGGTCACAAAATATGCTTACGATGGCTAATATGTCACATGACCATGTAAGGGTTAGTTGGGGAGGGGGTAGGGAAGAGAAAATTCTGCTAAACATATTGTCGCAACAATGTACCAACTGGCTCGCCAGTAATTTGTCAGATGCATGTAAATAATAGTCCTCAGGTTGCGTTTTACATCTTAATACCTCAGACATCAGTCTATTTTCCATATAATAGTGTTATTTGTTATTTTTAATATTGTCGACAAATGATATTGGAAATGGTGAGCATTAAGATTTAAAGCAATAAATATTTACATTTCAATTTGTCTGGGCTTTCTAAGCTTGGGCAAACAAACAAACAATTCTTTTCGCACAAACCAAACAAATAAACCTACCACTTGCATTCAAAGAAGCTGATACGCAAATATACCATTATAATCCAGTACTACTTGGAATTACCCATTGATCGATGCAAATATGTAATGTCAGCTAGCAAAGTACTCTGACTATGTGTGCTATTTGTAAGCTCATTGGCACTACTGTTATTGAAAGTAGTAGCTGAAGAAATTTCTGTTGTTAAAACTGTAAGAGAAAAGGTCATTAACACGCATGCGTTATATTACGAGCTCCTTTTAGAAACATAAGTACCACGTATGTTCTAATAGTGCTTAATCTGAAAGTACAAATTTGGCATGAATGGGTCTGCATTACATTATATCGCCATTAGGAGCACATTTCCAAATGCAAATGCTACATATCTTGATAAATCTATTCTATAAGACAGTGGTTTGTATGTTACAATACCTTGTTTTTGGTGCAGAATTTGATGCCAGCTACAACATCGTTAGCATTGAAAGGTACGATGAAGGCAAGAGGCCGAAAATCACCAGCCAGAATGTTCCAGTACTCGCGTAGTTTGGTTTCATACTCTTTGTTCCATTCTCCAATAACCTCTCCTTCAATAATATCTTCCAGCCTGAGCAGATTTTTTTTATAATCCATGTTCCCTATTTATAAAAAGTTCTGGTAATAAGTGTAACCAGGCGATCTTGCGTGCAATATCTGTGCATCAAAGTTGTAAACAGACAGAGGGAGCATATGTGCAGCCCACATAGCTAACAATGTGTTTAAGGTTTCTTTAAATCGATCAAGACAAACTTCACAAAAGCACATTGGTGCTAGGTTTTTAGGCTTACTGTAAAAAATCAATTATTGGTCTCGGTCCACTACTTTTTATTCAAAGTAGTTTGTTGTAGCATGGACAATACCAAATATGCTAGATAAGGTAGCTTGCTGTGGGTCATAGAAATGCAGACTCTATCGTCATGCAGGGATGGTATAAATAAACTAAACTGCAAGACTTGTATGACAAATGGTGAACCATGGGAGTATGTCAATTTGACAAGGACTTAAACAGCAACCGCGAGACATTAATCCAACTTTACAAATATACTTGTTAGAGATGGGGATGCGTGAGAATGTTCAGATTTGGTGATTTGGCAATTATGTAAAGGACAAAAAGTACAGTGCAAAAATAATGCCATGAATTATATTTATCATTATAATGTTCGTTTTCAGCATCATGATCATAATCATCTCATTTTGCATTCTTATCATATCTTTATTATCATCATTACTAATTATTACTATCATCATTACTAATTATTATTGTGATTACTACTTATTGTTATTACGTTTTATTATAATTACTTATTATTACTTATTATTATGAGCAAAATTGTATCATTAACGCTATTGTGTGGGTGGTTTTGTTAATATCATCTTTTTCCTTGCTCTTCTTGTGCGCTTCTTTGTGATTCCTGTGTATTGCTTATGAGGTTCCAACGCGCTTATCCATTGCTGACAACGATTTACCACTCTTCAAGAACATTTCAACATTTGAGCCCTCATTCTCTGGTACCTTTGCAACGAGACTTCTGTAGCTCGATCGGTTTGTTTTCGCCGGTCAGCTCTGAGTTCCAATCAGTAAGACGATTCCTCACCATCCTTGCCTCCATCTCTCCGGTTCCAGGTCTTCCGAAGCATCCTTATTTCCACAAAGTAAAATCGTCTGATCTAGTACAGCACCCATATTTAGCAGCCGTACTGTAGTACTAACTATGCCATGACTGTAAACGCTAATTTTATACCAAATGTAATGTCATAACGGCCAAAGACTGTTGTGCCCAAAGAACTAAATGTACAAAAGCAGTCGACTTGTTTGGTGATCGATCAAAGTATAGCTTCCTAGGTGCTTGAAATGGTAAGAAGCTTGGAAGTTTTACGCTGTCTACGAAAACGTATCTTCTGCTGCCAAATGCAAATGATCTCTGATTTTTACTTTGTTGATGTCCAGCCCCAACTGCTTTTCTGAGTTGTCGTTGTCCGGCAACAGTGGCCACAAGCTCTATTGGCTTTTCACTGGTTATAGCAACATTTTCGGGATATTGAATTGCCTTGATGAATCTGTGAGTGGATACATATACAAAGATCATGAAGATCACCATCGTAACGGAATCTGATTTGAATCCTGAAACAATGGCGGTCTTGAAGGATGTGGGGCCCAGGGCCGACAAAGTTTGCGGGGCCCTATGACGTCATGCATTGCAAGGAAGCTCAGACATGATCGTACTGCGGAAGTTCCTGAGACATTTTATTCCTTCCAGTGGATACAGTTTCGAGTTTTCACTTACTTCCATCAACTTAATATGGGCAGTCAGACATATCCTTTTCCCCTAGAATTGATGAGCGGGGCCCCTTACAGGTGCCGAGCCTCGGGCCATGGCCCTGTCCGCCTCCCCCTAAAACCGCCACTGCATGTAAGTTAAAGATATTTCTGATTTATATCAAAGGGTGTCGTAAAAACGTTAACGAAACTTGCAAAACCTCTCTAGCTTTATGTCAGATAACAGTTTTTATATAGAGTTCAATTGTTTTAGAGGCTTCAGAAAGCATTGCAGGCAAAAGAAGAGAAAAATGTGGTCCTTGATGATGCAGCGCAGCCATTATTTTGCCTCGAGTTGATCTGTTTGGAATAGAGACAATATTCGTGCGAGGAAAATTTGAATTTTTGGAAGGATTGTTTTTGTACCTTGAAACAGCTGGCAGGTTGAAAGCTAAGTGTAATCATACGTGCTGTGTTACCTTGCATTCAAGAGATACAAGAACTGCTTAGGATAACAGTATGAATGCTTGTACAGTCTGCCGTCTTCAGTGGATGACCAAACGAGTCGGATTTCTAAGTCTGCAACAGGGGATATTAGTTAGTGCCACCGGACGGCGTTTGTACTCCTTTACCTGGTATCCACGCCAAGGACGTTCTATATCATCATACTTAAAACTAAGGAAGAGCCGAAAGGATTACAGTCAAAATTATAGTCAATACCTTAAAGGAGACGGTTCAGGTATTATTCAACAGTGGACAGGTCATGTGGCCAAATTTGGTTGCATACGGATCGAAACGGGCGCTAGAACTGTCGTGCAGCCGATAGATCCTATGGCAGTGCGAGAAGGTGATGAAGCCATTATTACTCTAATTGGAGATGAAGTTACAGAATTGAGAGAAGAAGCAAATAAAAAGTATCCGTTAGAAAAATTCATCACATTAAACAATGACAGAAACTGCCTCAAAGTAAGACACTTTTGTAACTGCATTTAATGTTGCTTCGTTGGTTAACTTTATGAAGTTGTTTGGTATGTAAGTTTGCATCATCATCATAGCAGCTTTTCAGCCGATTAAGATGTGGCTGAGTAGATAAATCAATTTACATGTATATACTATAGGCCTAAGATTTCATATACGTGTCTAAGTGGTCTAAGACGATTATCAAGTGCAGTGTTGATGGCATGCGCAGTAATATCAAGCTTCGTCTGTTTAACTGTTTTCGACACCCATAAGGTAAATTTGGGAAACAGAAACTTATCATATTGATTGTGCTTGTTATTTTTGAAGGTCACACAGTTGCATTTGGAACATTTATTAAAATGTAAGTGATGGTGACCGGCCTATGCAGTCAATTTAATGACATATGATTCATCAAGTAAGTGGTCCAGTTGATCACAGAGCTAGGTTCTCATGCATAACTATCAAGCGAAAACTCATCATCATCATCATTACTATCACCATAATGATAATCATCATCATTATCATAATCATTAACATCCAGTTATAACGTTTGAGAATTGATTGTTAAGCCAGTGAACTGATAAATTCAGAAGTTTGTACATGGAGTTTACAGTAGTCCATCCATATCTTTCGGCGTGCCCTGCCTTACCCTAAATTTTACTATTTGTGTTTTCTAGGTGAAATTTTTAGATGACAAGAAGAATTCTTTACTATCTTCAATGGTATTGCATATTCAGATTCCATTTCCATATGATGTGGAAGCATTTCAATATTCTCAGGAGCCAATTCATGTAGAACGACTAGAAAATGACAAGATATTCATTAAAAGCCAGTTGGGAGACATAACTTACAAAAATTTGAAAACTAGTGACGTTGAATTTTGTACTGGTGGGAAGATTCAAGCAGATGGCTATATACTTGGGAATGCACATCTACGTGTACATGGTTCAGGATCAATAGATGTGAAAAAACTACAAGGGAGTAAACTGAAGCTAAGTACCATCTCTGGCCATCTGTCAGCTGCAGCATTGTATAGCCAGGCAATTGAATGCCAAACGGAAAGTGGAAATATTTCTTTGCATAGCAGTCATGGTAAGATTGCTAATATTAGCAGATAACAAGGTGTTATTTCTCACAATGTTTTACCTAAAAGTTTATCTTTATTAGTGTTTTTGAGTGGACTGTCAGTGGATTATTAGAGACTGATGTGTCAAGTAGAGAAGTAGATCCTGTTATCAACAGTGCTTACCTAGCTCAGTAGGTAGAGGACACACTGTGTATGCATGGGTCACATGCATGGATCTCCTTTGTGACATACTTTTCTATTTCTCTAGTATCAATTCAAATTGATAATAATGTTTCGAGGTATGTATTTTTTATTCAAGCTCTTCTAACTTAAATAAACAACTATCTATTTTGTCAATATAGGGCACTTGCTTCCAATACTTATTTAGTGTGCTCATTTTGTAGCTATTTCTGCACCTGCTTCATGTATATTTTTATATCTGCTCCCTTTGTTTACAACAGATGACTTTTTCCCACAGTTCTTCCACTATTGAGATAATAGAATCCTTGATTACTCAAATACTGTAGACGTTTCTTTATATTATATGATAAAGCACTACTCTGAATCACTTTGCATACATTTAAGTGATGTTCTGTATAATAACCCAACAGGGAACATGACTTGCAAAACAAGTGATGGTGTGGTTGAAGTTGGATCTGTTTCTGGATGTGCAGATATCAAAACTGGTACAGGCAATATTACAGTTACATTGGATAAAGCAGATTATGTATCTGGTGAATCAGAAAAGGGTGAGTAGCTCTAAACATTAAATTTATTTGTAATACTTACTCAATACATGGATTTGAAAATTTTTTGCTGTATGGCTGGGGTTTGTTTTGTTCTGATGCTAATTTGGTTAACCCACTAGCAGAATATTGTGCAGTCATATCCTTGCTTGTTGCTTCTAACTTGAAAGGCTACTATAGAGAAGTTGACCAGAGATAGAAATAAACGAGAAGCTACCTTATTTCTCTGTGCCACACAAATCTATGTAATAGATTGAATGGCCTTTCAAGTTCTCCTTTCCTATACAACTTTGCAAAAGATCGCCGGTAAAGTCAAGCCCCGTCATATCAATAACTCTGTATTCATTCGTTGTCCCTAAACACATGAGGTGGATTTGTATTTGGCTGTCTAATAATGGTAATGAAATGGATTAGGGTTTTCTCTCAAACTTTATGTTTACACTCCAACCCCTTTGAAGTCAGTTACCATTTTCTTTATGTTCAGGAGGTGGCCTAAGGCTGTGGGTAGTGGAGTTTCCATTGCAGCACTATATATACCAAAACTATGTATTGAAAAGAAATCATTTTTTGAAAGAACATTGGGAGAAAACATTGCTTTCTGTAGCTCTATTTTGGTAAATGGCTAATAAGGATCTGAATTTGTTCTAATAGGTTCACTGACCATCTTCTCTCAGTTCAGGAGATGTTCTACAGCAGTGGGTAGTGGAGTTGCCACTGCAGCACCATAAGCACCAAACTTTTGTATTTGAGAGTCAAAGATATTTTGAAAAGGTCTACTTATCAGTAATCATTGAACATTGATGCACAGTATATTTCATTTGTGTTAACAAGTGAGCAATCTTCTCCTAATAAGTGTAACTAGTGTTGCAAATAATTGTAAGATTGAGAATTTTCTATTAGAAGTTGATTTGTATTACCATTGCCTGAAATATTCTAAAGCATGTTTGATGACCTTGGTGCTCACCAAAGAGAATAGTGCAACTTTGATCATTATGCCTGTTTATTTATTGATGCAAGTATTATGAGAGACATTATGTTGTACAGCATATTGGTATAGAGCATAGGTGCTAGAAGCAATTTTTTGTAGGACAGATAGTGCTCCACAGGGTATTATAAGGATTGTATATTGTAAGGGACCCAGCATGCTTATTTCCTTGAAAACTTGAATGGCAAAACTACACTTCTAAAAGACCTGTTTTTACTTTCTTTTTCACAAATGGATACTTGTGTATGTCACTAAGCATGGTAGTACATCAAAGGAGACTATCATTTGCTTTATGCTTCTTTACACAATCTGGTTATTGACCCTTACTCTTTTACTCATAGAATTATCTGATCATGTAATCATATGATTTAATAAACAATTTACAATAGAACCCCTACATTGCTGTCCAGCCTTCTGCCCCAGTAGCAAGAAGGTAGGGGTGCCCTGCCGTATACATTTATTGCTTGTATGTGTAAGGGCGGCGGCGCGGCAAGGCGTGACAGGAAGGCACGATACAAGTTGTGATTAGCGTTTAGTACCGTTCC
>JAAAKL020004062.1:0-21709 GCA_010016065.2 Carybdea cf. marsupialis auct. non (Linnaeus, 1758) | reverse complement strand
GAAGGAACGGAATGTTTGAAAATGGAAGGAACGGAATGTTTGAAAATGGAAGGAACGGAATGTTTGAAAATGGAAGGAACGGAATGTTTGAAAATGGAAGGAACGGAATGTTTGAAAATGGAAGGCAATGTGCGCTGGACAGCCTATTTTACAATCAAACTTTACTATTGTGAGCTATGCAATGGGATGCTAAATCAATATCCTATACGATCCATCCTAAAACTAGTATCATTGTTGGTAATTGGAAGTGCCAGGCGCTATAGGAGAATGATTCCCTTCCTCTTAAAGGATACAGGGTGTGCAAATTATCATACCTTAGTTAGAATTAAAGCACGTCTTGAGTGCAACAGCGTCGGTTTACAACACCAGTGGAAGCAAACTTGTATTTTAAACAAAATTTATATGAATAATTAGATAAATAAATAATCAAATAACTAGGTACTTAAATAATGTCTAATTTTACACCATCTAAAAGGATTCTCAACTCAACTGATGGCCTAAAGGTAGAGATCTTTGAGAAAGCCTCACAAGACAGAAATGTTACATGTCTACTTAACAAAAACCTTGATGTTGATAATTAGTGGCTGCGGCTATAGGTAACAAAAGAGATTTTCGAGAAGAATTATATAATTATTGTGGAGGAGTATATAACAAAGGAATTACGTGTTCAGTACAGAGAGAAATCTCTTGACTCTGGTAAATTTTCTTAACAGACGAATATCGGGTAGTCCCCTATTGGCATCCTCATTCTTGCATAAGACAGTTCTTTCGTAATTGCTGAGGTCCTTGTGCAACTTCATCTTCAGGGTAAAATTTATGTTTTTTTAACTTAACGAGGAACAGTCAAAATGTAGCCAGCTAAATATCTACTTCGCCGCGCTAGACCTTCCAGGCAAAGCATGGCTTTCGGTTGGACCTATTTTTGGCAGCTTAGGGAGAGGACAGCAGATCTATTGTATTCATATTAAGCGCTTGCAAAAACTTAGTTTCATATGAAACCCTTAATAGTACTTGACTACATCCCATATCACTTTTAGGTACTTAATTTCCTCGAAACAAATAGTCTTCGTAACAGTTTACAATCGCCGCAGTTGTGAAGTACGAAATTATAGCTGCAGGCCGGTCATTGACTTTGGAGTACCCTCCTTAATTGAAGTAAACCCTTTTTACCGTGGAAGCGACTTTCAAATAAACATAGTTAACGAAAGCCCATGCTTGTATAAGCCATGCGCGAGTAAAAATTTCTTTTATTTACTTCTGTGCGTTTTACTTGCAAACAATCAACTCAGATGTAGTTGACGACTCTGATATTATTGTAATAATACTGCAATCTATATTAGACTCGATATTTGCTCATTGCTATGCAATACTTATTTTTTAATTAGATCTCTTATTACTTTTTCCGACGTTAGATTTTGTGAATTGACTCATAACAAAATGAACTGCGTGTTCTATAGCATATGATCTTTAGGAGAATAACTTTCATTGGTTCCAGCACTTGATAACTAAATGTGAGTGAACACGATCTAGTATTAACATAAAATGTACCCAGCCTTCATTATGTTCAATGTGTTTGTAAATACAGAAGCTGGTGGTAACAACATTTTTATGAGACACAAATTCTGACTCGGAATGTCAATGTATGACGGTTGGAGATAGTTCTTTAAGTGAGATACGTCGAAATGAGAAACTGTTTCAGAGATATTTGAACAGTTAAAAGCGACTTGGTTATTCCTGCTGACAATACCATAATGAATCACGTTTCTTTCTTGTGGTTGGTCTAATCATCGAAAGAGAACATGATTTGATGTGTCGTCATCATTAAAAAATACAGGTAGAATGATCAACATTATTATAATAACAGTAGGACACTGGTCGAATTTTATCAGAAACTGAAGCGTTGAACGACAATGAAAAAGGGAGATTGGCTTCCCCTGCGCTAGTGTCTTTAATTTTAATCGAGAGCCATCCATAATTGATGAATGTTTGAATACTGATCTCAACTCCAACTCAAAGACTTAAGGGGTACGGTGATCTGCCGCTTGGTTTGAATAAAAAAAGGTGCACAAACATCATAAAGGACCATGTTTTTATAATAAGTTATTGAATCAACCGGGGAGTTCTGTTAAAGTCAGCTTAATACAAATGAAATGGTTGGGAACTATAATATCAATGCTGTTGCTAAGTTAAAGCAAACTTAGACATAGTCAAAGTTGAGGAAAGAGACGTGTTGATCATCAATAACTACTCGACCAAATTCTAGACTGGAAATGCAATGCATCACTATACATTTCTTAACACATATAACGGTAGTTTTGTAAATGGCCAGGTGTAATTTTGCAAAAATCTTTCTTCATTAAGCTATGGATTGAAGTATCAAGGGAAAAGTATTCTCCAAATCATGTGTTTAAGATAAATAAATTCTAAGATATAGTTTTTGTACTGAACTATGTTCATTCTCAATTAGAAATTCAGAACAAGATTGTTCAAAACAACTAGATAAAAAAATAATAGTAATAATAATCATTGCCAGTTACAGAGCCCTGGTTCTGTTAAGCCCATTAGTGTTTAAAATTACATGTCTTAATATCATAGAGTTAAAGATATAAATTTAAGCTAATTAAAATGACATTCAAAACTTTTTAGTGCAAATGTTAATATTTAACTAAAATCTTTCTCTGAAAAAAACCCATTTCCAACTAAAACTCTTGCTGCACTAAAACATGGGGTTATACTTTATTGAAAAGGCAAAAAAGTGTGTCTCACTTTCTTCTTACAAGTATCTAATGACTACAGTGCGGCTCTAAGATGTTTTCGTAAGCTATTCTACAGTGAAGGCGGAACTGTTCTACATCGACAACGTTCCAGGTTGTTATCTTTGACCTGCAGAGGATTTTGTGCTAAAAATCCTTAAGTGCATTTGGACGCCTTGTTATTCTGGGGTCAGTTTACTCGGTAAAACAATAAGTAAAGAGTTACAGGAATCGAATTTGGAAGGGGCAAATGCATTTATTCAAACTAAGGGAGCTTCATTTGATACGTATTGTATTATGCAGCTTAAATTACGTAAGTGAGAGAACGTTGGCATGCAAATGACAGAAATTGGCCAATTTTTGTCTTCCGATTTTTAGCATGTTATCAGATATCCGTTCGAAAATGTCGAGGGAAAAGTACGTTGTATATCAACTGCACGTAGATGGAAGTTTATTTCATAATGATCGGTAGCTTCGGAATGGGTTTATGTATCTAATGATAAGAAAATGGTCATAGCCCTGAGCCTTTGAGAAATCCAAAACTTTTACTCACTCGATGGCGAGAGACTCTATTTACAATCGCGAATTTTACTTTTCCAGAGAAGAGAACTGTAACTAGTACCTTGATTTACCCAGAGGCCCAAATCTGCTAGACAACATCCTCAATAAAATATGATGATCAACTTTGTAAAACCCTGCAGCTATGTCTATTAGAAGGAATATCAATGAATGCTAATCATTCATTGTTTGATAGGTGGATTAACGACCCAAAACAACTTCTCTGTGTTTGACTAGAATCGATTGGAGCTTCTGTTTAAATTACTTCTTATATCATAGTTTTCAAAAAATAGTTGTTTTCTGCTCATTACAAAAGTATATGTATGCTATTGAATTAACAATTTTCTGTCACAATTACATCATGGCATGATACAAAATCATAGTTCTTGTGAATTACATTGATAAGCTGAAATGTAATCTGCCTGTGAATGGAGTATAGTCCAACTAGTATCTTTTAGTCTCGTGATAAAATGATTGAATGAATATAGGAGCCATGACGATGTACTGACAAGACAGTATATTGCTATTAGAAAACAGTAGGTTTTTTGTTGATTTTATCATTCAAAGTAGGGCATTGAATTTCGAAAACCTACGTTTAAAATAGGCAACTACCAGCTAATTTGATAAAATGTACACCAGTATGCTAAGCATACTCAAAGGAATAAATAACACTACCCTAAAATGCGTTGTTCGTAATAAATCACAGCCGAAAGAAATTTGTTTGACTGGCTTAACAAAATTTTAACCAGACCTATATTACCTTTGCCCAAAGTTTGCCTACTCATAAGAATATGACAATATCTGACTGTATATCTCGAAAGCTTGAATTACTGCTAATTTACGAAAGAAATCATTATTCCACTAACACCAACTGCAAAATATTTGATTGTAAGAACTTGGCTAAGTAGACGTTAAAGCAAAGTCAAGAACCTAAGACACGAGCAACTCCTTGAAAATCATCATCCTTCATTTTCATTAATAATTTCATCATTTCTGTCTGCATCTTGTCTAACATTTAGGCAGCATATTAGTTCTTTTTTCCTTTTTTCACTTCACCGTTCAATATTTTGCTTCTTTCTTAATAAGTGATTATATTTTTCAATGAAAATATGCCTTTCAAGCCAACAAAACTGATTAAAAGTAAACAGTACTTGATTTGAAAATGAACTCATAACGTTTGTGTCTGAGATCTCTATGCGTAATTTATATCAACTCATTTTCTGGTATCTTTAAATGTTTTTGATGTTCCTACAACTGCTTTGAGCTTCTTTTGGCAAAATACAGCTGCCTTGTAAACCAGGCAAAAAGAAAATGGCTGAAATTCTAGAAAGTACAAAGCTACGACCTTTTATTAAACCTTTTCTGTGCCGAAATAATGTTACTATTCCAATATCATTTTAGTAGCTAAAATTGTTCATGCTACTACTCTGTAAGTTTTGTGTCATCAATATTACATTTGTTGTCATTTAAAATACCAAGTGTAAATTAAGGCTGTCGAAAGGATTCATTCAGGGCAAAAACTTTCAGTGAAAACTTTCAAATCTTTTCCACATCTTTTGATTGCAAACTGGGCAGTTGACAAGTAAGGATGAGTATCGAAGACTCAACGTTATTTAGTCAGAAATTTAAAAAAATGTAATTATTCTACTCTTCGAAAATGCAACAGGTTGTGTATTGTACATAAAAGAGAACCAGCAATGAAACAATAAGAAGAATTGTCTTATCCTGTAAGCAAAAAGTTTCTTTGTGCTTAAGAATACTTTCTACTCCTTATGTTTATCATATGCAGCTGTAGTTCTGTGAAAAAGGGAAACCAACAAGAGTAAACATGTTTTTAATGTTAAAACATACGCATAGAAGTCGTTGATTTAGCGCGTCCAAACAGCAAAGACTTGAAGTTGGGAGAATCATCTGCTTCTAACAGCAATATTTAATACATCAGTCATAGATTGATGTAGAGTAAAATTATATTGCTTCCCTTATCATCCTTTTTGTGTAAGAATGTGAGAGAACTAAACGGTTTCTTATCTCTTTAGATAGTAATGGTCGACCAAAAGAGGTCTATCTTATTGTTCTCGCAAACAAAGCATAATTTATCTTAACAAATCAAAAAAAATCCATGAGACAAATACAAAATTAAATATCTAGATTTGATTCAAGCACGTTTCAACCGTTGTACTAAATCGATTGCAATACTGCATCAAATAATTTTCCGTGTTAAAACATGGCATCGCTAGTAAAATTTTTTAGCTAAGATATCTTCTGCTTAATTAGGCAGAACAGTGCCTAACAACGGAAAGAGGGCTTGCCGAGATTTATTTTGTAGATCATATCGATTATGCATTAATGTACAATGACAATCTACTGTTGCATTACATCCCAATATATGGAGTTTCTATACCATATTACTGTCAAAGGATACAAAGTTATTTAAAGCATTTAATACTTGTCCATGTAAACATTCAAACATCACTTCTTTGGCCACATCAATGGAAATCAAGTGTTATTTGATTCTAGATGAATATCCGCTTCCATCAAGTATTTATGCCAAATTTTCTGTTGGTTACAATGAAAGTACCTGTATTTCCTACTTTGATAGAATATTTTG
This sequence comes from Carybdea cf. marsupialis auct. non (Linnaeus, 1758), assembly GCA_010016065.2. Classification (NCBI taxonomy): domain Eukaryota; kingdom Metazoa; phylum Cnidaria; class Cubozoa; order Carybdeida; family Carybdeidae; genus Carybdea; species Carybdea cf. marsupialis auct. non (Linnaeus, 1758). The sequence continues at coordinate 15,790 of JAAAKL020004062.1, read as the reverse complement.
GCAAAAGCTTTTATTCATGTATATGTAGTTACTATGACTTGCTAGTTGTAGGAAATAAACTAATAAGTGTGCAAAGCGTCTATCCTGTTATCACTGCATCACGTTTAGTATGAGATTGACAGATTTGTGTTCCGATTCATCTTCAAAAATATATTGAAGGCTCATAAAAAAGTCAAAAACAATGAATTCTAAGTAATGGGCTGGCAACTACTCCATTACCATGATACGTCTTCTACCTGATCTCTAACTTTGAAACAAATCCTATCAACTGCTGTATGAAACTGAGGACACCTACTAATTTGTACGGTAAAATAAAGAAAGAGCAATAGGGATTCAGAATTCTTAAATTTCTCTTGAATTTGACCTAAATGATCCATGTCATTTACTCGTATGATATCATACAAAAAGAAGTCATTCTTTTGCAGTTTTGTACGGCGTTATTGCTCCAAACTTTTAAACGTTTTTACTGTTCATGCAATTACAATTTTACATAAAAGTAATGACAAACTCAACCAAAGAAAATCCAATTACGACGTTTACCATAAACATCACTCTGTAGAGTTGAAAGCGTTCTGATCAGTATAATTCTATTCAATGAGCAATTTAAAAGCAAGATATAAATTCTTGGCGTAAAACTGTCATATTATTGGGATACAATAGAATTAAATGTACAATGAATATTTTTAATATGTTATAGCGCTTGTCATGAGGTCTATTTTGGAATCACCTCCAACGTTTGAAAACAAAATTATCAGAATAATGTTTTGTAAGAAGAGAAATGATGTTTTCCTATGATGCATATAAACTGTCTTACAAAGTTTGAAACCACTTCTGTATTCTTGATTGATCTTTAAGCAACATTACCACAGGTTAGGTGCAAAGACATAATGATGATACCGAAAACGAATTTAGTCTGATAAAATAGGATTCGGAGTAGAAGTACGGTCACTGTAAAGCCTTATCATTTATAGAGTGGCAGACGAGTAACTGGTAAAAATTTTTATGGATCAGAGATCCTGTGAATGTAATATTCAAAGTTCTAACTGTTCTGAATGAGGTAGGAACTGTAGAATTATAGAGCAGAGCTGTATACAATAGGGTGCTAATGGAAGAAATGCTTCTAAAAAATTAATTGCATATTTGCCATTTTAATGATTGTAATAGTAGACGAATAGCACGCTAGACTGTCGTGCACATTCTGTCATAGGAGTACAGTCATCATAAGTAGAAGCATTGGCACACTTAGATTGCAAAATTCACATATCTTAAAAGGTCTAAAACAGGTTCTTAAACATGATGGAACGTGTAATATGGTTAGATTCTTCAAACTGATTTTTCACTAAAAAATGAGATAAAGATGTTACGTAGCTTATTGTGAAGTATTGCTAGCACAACATTTGGAACTAACTCAACTTTCAGGCTGATTGTTCTTGGTTTATACTCAACTTTCGTTCAGTACTTTCTAAAACATCAATAAACAAGAGGTTGAATACATTCCTTGCAGCTTTGCTATACAAGGATATTTGATGGCCAATTTGTTATCAAATTTGTTATTGACTGAAAGAGTAATATCATTAATGAGATGACTATATGTTGATTGATTGAGTGAGATGATACTCTCTTATTCAGCAAAGATTTACTCTGATTCACCATTTTTCCACGCAATCACAAATGTACCGAAGTACAAGGAGCAGGTATCAAACCGTGATATTTAAAAACATATGGAATCTGGACAAAGAAGACATTAATTTGATAAAAGATATATATATCTGGTAACAGATTTTCAGGCTTTCCCACTGTTTCAAATTCCTTCAGAACGACAACTTGCTTGAGAATACGATACTTGGGCTACTGTATAACTCAGGTCATTGCCATGAAGTTATGGAAGTATAAAGCGTTGGACTTGGGTTTGCAGGTTAATGCTAAATAAAGGCCTTAAACGATGACCACATTTGATCTTTTCTGTATTATTTCTAAGGAAAGCTAAATCCCGCAATCTCAAATTCTATGCATCTCCCATGACAGGTCTTTATCGATAAGTGTCGTTGATTAATCGCACTTTATGGAACCAGATGTACTTTTCATCCAAATATAGGTTTCTTTACAATAAGTATTTTGCTGGTTAATAGAAACGTGCTGCCGAATGACCGTATGAAATTTCTGGATCTTTGTGAAGAGCGATTTTTAATTGCCCAACTCAGAATTGATGCAAAAACATCAAATAATACAGTTTGCACTTAAAAGTAATACATCGTGTTGATGTGATTTCCTCAAAACGCACCTTTGACAAGATTCAGCCACTCCTGGCCTTTTAGTCAAAATTGGACCTAATGAGTAAAAAGTGATCAAGTTTACAATCATAAAGTTTTGCATGTTTAAAACTTAGAAACAAAAGTTTAGAAACACTAGTTTTTTAGTCATTTAGTAATGGCACATTCAGTCTTTCAGTCTATAAATCTAGGATCTCTCATAATTTTTTCAGTTATTTCTCATCAAATATTGCTTTTATTCATTTATATATTTCCAGATGCAATAGATTAAAAGAGAGTTAAACGTTTCTCTAAAAGGTGGCAAAACTGTATATTCATCATTTAATCTTGTCAAAGTTAAAGCATACTTACGTAAACGTTTTAAAACTATTCTTGTAGGAGTACATGCTATGTGTAGAGTAAGAGTGTAGCTCTCTTGTCAAAACTTTTTCACTCGGAAGTAAAATTGTTACCAACTTTTTTGAGATATTGTCAAAAATATTAATTCCAGTGAGTGACTAAGAAACTTATTAACTTGGGATATTTTTACCGTGTGTAAACACAGAAATAATGCTTGTATGCACACAAACACAAATAGAAACACGAATAAAAGTAAACTCAATTATAAAAGTCAATTTGTATACGACATGAATGTTTCTGACTGAATGAAGAAAGTGCTGTTATCATCACAGAAACATCAATGGCAATACAGGATCTGTTGACACGTTTCTGAATTCCTCTGCGAGAATATTCTATTCGCTTTTGTCAAAGTTAAAGTGGAGAACACTTGTCTTTCTTAGTAAGCTATTTTATGAATAATATTGCTTCGCCTTTGTACCCGTGTGTATGGCGTCCAATGGAATTGACCATAATGTCTTAATAAAAACCCTTCAAGAAATAATGAATGTATATCTAAATGACCTCCTTCAGGTTAATCATTCTCTTATCCCCCTTCGCCAGGTTTGAAATCTTTTCAGTTTAACAAAAGTTAAACAAATACATACCATGCTTCACTTTTTCAGAGTAATCCAAAACAACCAATGACGGAATTTGATCTAGATTTGTTTTGTTAGCTCCTTTACCGAGTAGTCAGTTATGTTACTGCAATATAAACTGTTGATCATCAAATCCCTCATTCCTGTACACTCTCAAGAATGCAAAAGAAGAATTCTGAGCAGTGTGCTCTTCCTTCTAACACTACATATCTTTGCAAACAGTCAAGTTGTGGTAAACAATGACTTATTACCTGTGCCATCAATTATTCAAAACACTCTTGTCTGCTTTCAAAGACTTTAAACAATACTTATCACTTATTCATGAAAAGCTGTACCGTGTGTTCCTTAGTCTTCCTTAATTCCTAGTTGTAAAGATAGTTGTATATGTTAGATAACAAAATTTAATACTTTCAATTTAAGAAGTTGATCTAAGGGGAAATAATGTTTAGCATATCTCTTGACAAGCTTAGCACCTAAGAAGCCATGATGACCAATCGACTTCGCTATTATTATGGAGTACTATGTTTCTTCAAAATTTGCATTTTTGGTCCCAACTCATTGCTTAAGGCAGGTGAACTTTGCAAAGAACTAGGAGAAAAGAATCCTCAGACAAAACTATCTTAAGTAAGACAGACAGAAAACATATATGATCATTTTAAACCATTCTTTTCCTATCAACAAACGAGAAAAATTCTCATAAAACCTTTTCCTATTCTACATGACAATGTATTTATTGAAAATATTTCAAGATTTTTATCTATCAGATTTTCAAAAGAATGTGCAAAATTTGTTGCTTGAAGTAATTTCCATAGCTACAAGGAATTTAAATTCGTTCTAACTTCAACTAGTTTAAGAATTTGATAGTTTCACTGGTGTTCTGGATCACTAGTGTGACTGGATGATGCAGGCTTTATTCATCCATTTCATCCATTTAAGATCTGATATTGCTTTTGGCCCTAAAGAAATTTCTCATTGCAATTGACTCATAAGACCAGCTTCAACGTAGCTGTTGTCTAATCAAGATGCTTAGACATAGAGATTTCTAAACGCAACAGAAAAACATTTTCTTGTTTTGTAGAAGCGAAACTGCGAACAAACGGAATTTGCACAGAGAATAACACTGGGAACAGCAACCACTTCTGAGTTTTTCTACTGAGCAAATGATATTACTAGGGGATTTGTAGACACTCATACAGAGATAATAACCTTGTTTCTTAATTTATGCAACCCCAAATCGCCTTAATATACCTAATAGACTGCAGAAAAACAAAACAGTGTAAATTTCACTTAATTAAGTCAAAACATATCATACCGCTAGCAATTAAGACTGGTCTTCTTAATCTACAAAGCGCCGAAAAGCTCTAATAACTAGAGATATAGCTTGTAATTGGTCATGGATTTTTCAAAATGGTAAAGGATCAACAATTTTTTAGAGATAGCATTTGATAATAGAGCTTAATGTATGCTGTTGGAGACATTTGAATGGTAATTAAAAGAGTGTACAGTGTTGTCGTGGGGCAATCATAGCTCATTCATTAACACACCCAGTTGTAGTAGCGTGGGTCTCGGTTTATCAGCAAGAAACAGTTCTTGATTGAGTTTTCAGAGCTCTTTGTCTTTTTTCCTTTGCCTACCTTTGCATATTTTCTATGATAATGGAATTGTTTGGTCAGAATGAACAATCACAAAATATGTCAAACTGAGTACTCGAAAGTATTATTAATCTATTCTTGTCTTCAAGGTGCTATTCTAGCGTTAATGGGCGATAAAAATTACCCATCTTCAAGTTATATTTATTGACATGACAATGTGCGCACAGTATACAAGACGAATATTTTATATACGAGTTATTCATTGTCTTTTGCCTTTAACTTGTTCCTCTAAAGCAATTTTCAGCAAGCTTTCATGTTTGACGATAAGCACCAGCCACTCCCTTTTTTATATTGTCTATTATTCTCAACAGACACCTTTTGTCTTGAATAACATGCCATATTTTATCATTTGTCATCTTACTTTCCAAACAGATCATTAGCAATCTACACTAGAACGACATTTCACATACTTCTAATCTCATCCTTTCATATTTCTTCATTTCCAGATTATAGGAGCACTCATATAGGAGCACTCATATAGGAGCATGCGCTGACCTATGATCTTTATTACTCTGTTATTCTGTCTTATACTTATTTCATTCGTTCGCTATTTTTTTTATTAAATGCTGTTTTCCCCATTCATAATATTTCTTCATTTTAGTGTTCCATTTTCCATCCCAACTGTTGTGCAGCTGACAAACTGTTTCACCTGTTTCATCTCATTCTCTTCATTTTTAATTGTAATTTGCCTGGTTCTCTTCCGACTTTTTGTTGCTTTAGTCTTAATGTAAAAATTTGAAACAAGCCTCCTATCTCACCGTTTTGACAACCGTCTTTAAGATTTCAAATAGTTTCTCCCATTGTACGCAATCAAATACCTTGTCATGGTCTACCTGAAATAAGAACAAATCTCAGTTCTACTTGATACATTTTCAATTAGTAGTTTTAGAACAACTATTGCCTTTCTGATTCCCTCTCCGCGGCTAAATCTAAAATGGTCCAATCCAGTTAATCTTCCACCTTTTGTGTTTGTGCTTCTTCTTTGGATATATAGGACAACTGTCAAGGCATATGCTAAAAACGTGATTGTTTTAAGTTCTTACAATCAATAGTTATCGTGATCTGTTCTGATAGTAAGCCCAATTATTGTAGGAAGTCTTAATTCTATCTGATTATTTTTGGCTTAAACCTGCTCTATTTATTCTCTTCATATCCTTTCCTCCATATCTCACATTATGTGCTTTTGACATAATTTTACCTTTTTCGCAAAGGATTCCATTCCTTAACTAGTAGATCTTTAAGTCCCACATAGCAAAATGATCCAGTCATTGTGTTAGATCATCCCTAACTGTTCTGTTCTTAATTTTGGCATTATTTTTGCTATTAATGACTCTTGAATCTGGCTTTGATTTCATTTTCGATCTTCCACTTTGTTTAACATGGTTCTGGCAGTTCAGCATCCAAGTCTTCGTTTTTTTAGGAATTTTAATATTGACGAACCGTAATACCCTTCTGCTGCCAATCTGGGCAAAGATCCAAAATTACCCTGCAGTACAGTTTACCATGTTAGTGTCTTTCCTACAATAATTAGGCATCGTGAGATATCGTTTAGTGGGGTGACTTCCCATTGTCTTCTGAAAGGTGTTTTTTAAATACCATCTGGAATTTAATTTTCAATGATATGATCAATCTCCTCAACAGATAAGGTCTTGGGATGAAGAAGGTTTAGTCACCTACCACTTGATCATATGACAGGTTGTAGTAGGCTACATAGTATCAGGCGGACCTGCCACATGAAATTATACCAATCTATATTTCAAAGGCGCCAAAGAAATCCATTTGTATCAGTGAAAAAATGGCTTACCTTGGGGCAATCTGTCTGCAGACATGCTGTCGTAGCTATGATCGATATTTGCGGCAATGACATGTTGCTCTGCCAGCTTTCTCGTGAGGCTTGCCGTTGCCTGTATCTAGTGCTATGTTCGGACTTGGCCTAGGGTATAATGTTTACGACGATGTCTTACTGATTTATCAGCATATGTCAAGATCATCGTTACAAGTGGTGAATGTTTGGCTATTAGCATATGTTGGTCTTTGTGGTGATATTGCTGATTTCATGCGTTCATTTGCTCAAAGGAGACCGTCATTCAAGAAAGGATCAAGGATCCTAAGTTGATTAATTCATTTTCTTTTCTGAATTGTGTAACTTAGCTAAGGTTTTTAGCTCTCTTAGGTGGAACATCTGTTGCTCATAACGAACAAGACTTCCTTTGTTCTGCCTCTATCTTATAATGACAGCCAAACAGGGTTGCTTTTCCTCTGCTCTTCCTTCCCATCCTTTTATTTCCTGTTCAACCAGTGGTTAGACTTGCTCATCATGTGCTATGCAAAAGTCTTTCTCTTTCATACAGCTGAGTAAAGATCTGTATCAAATATACCTTGTACCTTGTAAACTATGCCAGACATGTCTGAGCTGCTTTTACAGTTGAATAACTTTCAGATATATTTTCCATTGGCTAATCTTTTGACATTGCTGTATTTACATATTTCCATTCATACCTTTTAAGATCAAAATTATCACTTTTCGTTTCAGTGAAATTCTGACTACGGCCTCCACAGAAAGTACGGGTCTCTTGACAATCTTTCTTTCTAGGTTCTTATGAAAGGATGGTTCTACGGATGCATCTCATCAATGCAAATTTTCTTAGCGGTGGACATCACATCTGTTTAAAGGTTGCTGCTTTGTATCTTGTGAGAAACTCAAAATGGGGTTCTCCCTTAGCATTCATCAATCTCAGGTATGAGACGGTTCCATATCTCACTTCAGGGGTTCCTATACCTGAATAATCATTCCAAAACAGTAGATACCTTTCTGTCCAGAACTGTATCATCTTTGCGTGTTCTTTAGTCTAAAATCTTTAGAATTTAAAGCGATCTTTAGATGTTTATCATATATATCTAAGTTTAATTTACAGAGTCTTAATTTCCTAATTTAAGCAAATGGTGCAATAGGTCCCTGTTTGATCATCAACAAAACTAACCATAGATAAGATTCCTCAACTAATGGCTGCTTTTTTCTTTTATCAGAATGCTAAACTCCAGTGCATCACTATTAACTTACCATTAAACTCCAAGGACACCTTACAATGGAAAGGTCCCTGAGGGCTGAGGTACAATTCCTTTAATTCCTTTGGTGATTTTGGGTGGTATGGTTTTGCTAACTGTTCTGCTTTATTGCAGGTTTAAATTCTTTATCGTCACAGATTCTTGGTTAAGTCGATACAATTAGTGGAAGTCTAATAAGTTTTTTTTCAAGAAAGTAGATCATTTCATGCCTCCCCTTGAAGTCTCTCGGAGCAGTCAAAAACAAATCTACTAATTATAGATTTGGTCATGAAGAATAAATCAGACCCTTTCATTCAGGGTATCTTTGGAAACCTATTCAGCATAATAAATGAATAAGATGGTTTTCAGCATTAACAAGCCTAAACTGTGACAAACTGGATTGGGTAAAGGATACGAAGAAACAGATAATTGTAATTGAGAGAGCTTTCTTTTACGATTTTCAGGATTGAAATCTTTAGCTTGTATATTATTAACTGTCGCAAATAGTTCAAATGTAAATGTAAATATTGGTTTACTGCCAAATACATGTGTATTTTTAAGAAATACGTTTGCTATATGATGAAGCAAGTGACTATCTTCTTACGTACAGCATCAGTAATTGTATGATTAGGCATTTAGGAAACTGCATATCAAAGTCAGAAAATCTTAAGTCGACAAATATAAAGAATTTTTGAACAAATTAACACCTTAACTATTGTTTTATGGAATAATAAGCTATTTATAAATGTAACATAGAGACGTCATAGACAGAGTCGTGTTGTTAGCTCCAAATAAACAGCTCAACATATTGAACCAAGTCTTAGATGAAGGTCTTCCCTGATGATCCGCGGTACACACTTCTCGACCGGTTTGTCCTTTAAAACCTTTAACAGGACCTTTCTCTTGTAAAACTTCTGCTTTCCTGGTTTTGAATAGTCTTTGCCGTTGTTACCACCAGATAATGACAATATGCAATTTTAATGTTGTTTGTGTCTCTATCCAACAATACAGTAGTATTTCCTAGGAAATGATCTATAACTCACAGTCAGCTCCATTTGTAAGAAGACGTTTGATGTAACAAGTTTTGATATTCTAGGTTTATTTTAGTGCTTAACAGTGCTTTTTTAGTAAATTTTTATATCATTAAAGACCTACTTTAGTAAATTGGATCAATATTTAGTTGAATTTGAAAGACTGCTTGGTACCACTAATAGTAGCAACTAAATTGCAAAGTAAACTTTCTTCTTGGACAGCAATACTGCAAGGTGGCTGTACTCCTTCTCACTGTTAAGGTCTAGATTCTTGTGCATCTATTTACTGACCCGCTATTTTGAAACATATAGAACAGAGGGAAATTGACTACGCCCTTGGACTTTGTACTCGAATTTTCAAATGATATCCATAACAATTTTAAGAAATGCTTGACTACATCCACAGTTTCTGTATGCCAACTTTAATCGATCTATTGGACAGATTCGGCTGAAAACATTTTGGGGGATTTGGATCAACATTGGAAGGGCAAAAACACGAAAGTGTATAACATAGAAGTTGAAAATTTTATATCCTTTGTGGAGGTACGTGGTTCGAGAGTTTCTTTAAAGAAGGAGTGGCAACTCGGTCATGTTTTTACTGCGTCAGAAGACAACGTGCAACTAACAAAGTTGGTCCACAACGAAGGGCCTGTGACTCAAAATCAGTACGGCTTAAAGTTATTTTCTTATACAAAAATGTTTGTAGTAAAGCGAAACAGTAAGTATCAGGAAAAACTTTCGGTTCGTTATCAAAGTCTGTAACAATTCCACATTTGACGCCCCATTAACAAAATAAACACATGGTTGATACCCTCCAACTTAGTTTTTCATACCCTCAAAAATTTAGTGACGCGCGTCTTTACTTACTAGCGGTCTGCCGCTTCCAGGCCTGGCATAGATCTTCGACTTTGGAGAGGGATATTTGAAAGTTGTCCTCATCCCGTTTGCAAGAAGTTTTGAAAAAGATAAGTTAATAAAATTATGTGACAAACCTCCGTTTTGGTAAGAAGAAACGTGTAGAAATCAAGTGATATCAGAAATGAACACTTTTTTCATACACCAAATGCCTTGCGCGATTATAATTAGTTTATCGACGTTTGGGGAAAACTTTCTTCTTTTCTATCCAAGATTGTAGCGAGGTAACCACTCCTAACTCCAAGTGTTACGTGTATCATTGTGCGAAATGTGAACGGCTTTGGTCGGATCAGAGAGACTTGATTCCTTCAACAACTGAACAACACTGCAAAGATGTCTGCCGAAGTTCAAAATTCAGTCCAATGAATAATACCAACTTGGTCATCATTAGAATAAATCGATGAAGCTTTTAAGAGAAAAGGCAAGAGAAATGCACATAGAGTGCCTTCTGCATTGTTAAGTATGATACAAAGACTTACCTCTAGAACTTTGTTAGTATTCTGTACCTATTAGCTCGATGTTAGTTCCTTCTCCCTGGCTAGTTTGTCCATGTGAACTTAGACAGACTACTAGTGGTATTAAATTATCTCGTCATGTTGGCCACCGTAGATTCATCATCAGAGAACTGCTACTGCATGTCTTCTACGCTTCCAGCTTAACAATGAAAATGTTCATTTATTTCTAGTATATTTTTGGAATAACTAACTATACTAATGCGGGAGTATTCGACGTTAAGGAAAATTGTTTGCAAAAGCATCGAAGAAGGATTTACATTCATACGATTATTTTAATGTGGTGAAGCAATCATCTACATAACAAACGAATTAGAATGGAACGGTTGAAGAAGCGGAACTAAAGGCTAATCTTTCGTAATTGACAACAATAATACTGGACCTGGATAATACTTGGAAGAACCCATGGCCACGGCCATAGCAGACCAACAAGAACACGCAAGAATTCAGCGAGTGACACGGTGAGATTCGACTCAGCCATCGCACAACACTTATTGTTATATGGGGATTATGTCAACAGTTTTTCTGTTGAACAATTTTCCATAAAATAATCAGGCCAGGTTTGATTATCACTTAAGGGTTTTGGAAGCCGTGTTGATTAAAAGCACAAAACCAGATCTTTGCCACCAAAAGACTTTGTTTTAGACGTTTGGTTGTCTTAGTCATAGTTCCTGTGTACGTCGGCTTTATTAGCCAATAAGATTCTAGATTTTCGTTTACGTCCTTATTGTTAGCCTATTAGATTTTAGATTTTATTTACTGTTAGCTAATTATAATTTAGGCTTCGACTGTTTGATCCTCTCACCTTTTGTATTTATTTACATAACGGTTCTGACAAGAGTCATGCGAAAATAAGCTTGTTCAAACTAAACAATGACTTGGCTTTGACGTTCAACATCAATGTGGAGCGATGATCTAGTGCAGAAGAATATTAAATTTTTACATATTAGTCTACATTAACGTGGAGGAAAGTTGGTAAAATAAAGGGAAAGAGACAAATCCCCCATGATGATATTTTGTACCTCAAACAACTTATTCAGATATTGATATTGTTTTCTAAACCATTAAAGAACTCAAATATTAGCCAATATCTGCTCTAGTTACATTAACAAAATATGAAGTCATTTTTGTATGAATTTCACAAAAGGAATGTAGATTTGATGTAGAATGTACATTTGAGTTTACGCCATTTAGTAATTAAACCACACAAGAAAGCACAAAGACGAATTCTCATTCAATATTTTTATGCAAACTAAGCTATTAGACTCCCCATTTTATGCAACAAAAACTTTCAGGTTGTAGTAAATGTAGCTTTCAGGGCGTGGCATATATATTTGTCATATTTATATGATTATTTTGATTTTGCACTTAAAGTTTGTAAAATTATCCAATAGTTATGAAAAAAACGTATTATTTTTATCTTATTTTTACATAAGTTACACATATTTTTAACACATATTTATGTATGATGTTTTTAAAAGCTTCACTACAGCGTACACCAGGAAAATGGCCATCAAGATTTGACATCGTTATAGTCTTCTTAGGCCTGTAGGCTCTACTGCCTTGTGGATAGATGTGGGAGGAGGAAATGCTAAGGAGTAGACCTTACACAAATCTGGAGTGGACATCTGGAGTACACAAGGCAGCTAGAACGACTGCTAGTCGCCAAACTGGCAACTCCTGCAGCAATGCCACCTTTAAATGTAGTGCCCTGCCTTCCTAATGAATTTTCCGGAGCGACCGAGAGGGACACCCTATTGTTTGGTCAGCACAAGGTCTCCATAAACCCTTGCCCAGGCTTGCGTCCTAGAGAGGCCATTCCAGTACCGCTTCACAGTGAAAGCAGTTACAAAGTGATAATTCAGTGCTTGATTGGCTTAGAGTTGAACGCTATGGGTTGTCCTCGATGGTGCGAGTAGTCATCGTATTTGACTGGTCAGATACAACCTGTCTCAAGCAGAGCAGACCCCCACCCATGGAGGAGCTCACTTGACACGATCTAGTAGCTTCGGGAGGTGTCTGGAGCTAAGAGTTTCATTACTCAACAAGTCGATCCTTAGACCATACAAACAAATAAAGGACTATCGCTAAGCAGTGGATGATGCCTGCAAGACAGCCATCGTAGATTGCGAGATGCAGAGATTGAACATCAAAATTCTAACCCTGCAAGAAACACGACGTCCAGTTACTGGATCCATGAAGGAGGAAAACCATATGTTCTTATGACAGGGCAAGGGCAGTTGGGAAATCAGGGAACTGGAAGTTAAACTTGCTATAAAAAGCACTCTCCTTAGTATGATTGATCCCCCATAAGATAGCACAGAGAGACGTTTCATGCTTCTTTTATCAACAGCAGAGGGCATTAGCCACTTTAAGTGAACCTACGGCGCCATATTGCAGTCCCCAATAGAAACAAAAGACCGGCTCTAAGAAGTTCTGGTTGTTTTGTCAGCAAGGTTACAATGTCAAAACACGTCTACCTCATGGATTGTTTTAATGCTAGGGTAGGCAATGACCACGAGTCATGGCCAACATCCTTTGACATAACGGCATAGCGAAGGCCAATGAAAATGGTCAGAGGCTATCGAAACTCTGCTGCTACCACAACCTATGCGTGATGCACACCTTTCTTCCGAAGCAAGGCACGCCACAAGGTTTCATGGAGACAACTTAGATTAAGACAATGGCATCAGCTGGATATGGTTATTACCAGCCACGGCTCCCTTCAATACGTCTGCATCACGAGAGCTTACTACAGCGCTGACAGTGACAGTGATTACCCCCTGATTGCCTCAAAATTGAAGCTGAAGCCAAATAAAGGGTATTGTTCCAAGTAGAAAAATCAACCTTGCATTGCCATCAGCGGGGCTGCATACCCAAATAAGAACCAGGTGTGTAGATTATTTTGAAGAAACGTTGACATATTTCCAGTTGCAGAACACTGAAGAAGATGAAGCTACCTTGGCAAATCTTGGCTATCCCATATACAGCACCGTAACTTTCACGTATGACAAGAGAAAACGTAAAAACTCAGTTTGGTTCAAGATCAACATAACCGAAATGGAGCCAGTTATCAAAGTAAATTGCATTGCGCTGATGGACTACAAGAGGGCAATCTATCGCAAAAGAACCTGCAGGCACTGAGAGCTACTCGCAGCAAAGCCTAGCAAACACCACGCTACAGTGCAAACTGCTACTGGTTTCAGTTCTCCTAGAGCATTTAGCACGATCTTTACACTAGGAACATCATTGGCATGTACGAGTGCATTAAGCAAACAACAAGCAAGCTGCAAAAAAATGCACCTTTGAAATCCTAAATTGATGAAATATTCCATAGTAAGCAGATGGCACAGTAGGTCGAACACTACCTGGACCTCTTTTCTCGAGAAAACTCTAGGAAGCTCTTGACTCCTGCTTGCTTCTAAAGATCTTGACGCTGAGCCCATTATGGAAGAGTTCCTCAAAGCCATTCAGCGACGACATAGTTGAAGAAGTCACTGACCACTTCACGTACCTTAGCTCAACTGAGATCAGCGACTTGTTGACTGGCAAAGAGATTGACACGCGTTTTGCCAAACCTGCTACTGTCATCTCCAAGCTAGTCAAACGAGTGTGAACCAACATCCAGCTGACCTTAAACACCAGACGCAAGGACTACTAGGCAAGCGTCCTCAGTACCCTGCTTTATGGCAGTGGAGGACGGTCGCATTCCATAGGGGTTCCTGTACGGAAAGGAACTTCCACACAGACAGCATGCGTCATGCTGTACGAGCTTGTGTTAAGAGGGAGAGGAGAAAAGGATCCTCAAGCTGGAGGCAAAGAGCACAAGCCGATCATCACTCCTCCAAACTGTCCCACTTTGATGGTATGAACTGTGACAGAGACTGTCATGGCAGGATCTACTTGCTGAACTTTTCCTACACTATTTTCCTTTTCCGGCCCACACTATTGTCTCCCAAGACAGAAGGATACATACCCAGGCCTGTATAGGTATATAGGTTTATAGTATTAGGTACTAAAAGCAGCTGCCACATAAACTCTATGTGTTATATAAATATACATATATGGTAGTGTGTTGTTTGTTAAAATCAATTGGTTGCTTATACCACCTCTTATTATGTCGCAGCGAAATGTTTCCTACGTAACAAAACGCGAGGGTCTATACATAGAATATCATTATTTGGTACTTATTTTAAAGGTTGTAAACTTATTACAGTCACACATCAGGTCAACCAGAGCACGATTACACTTATACGATATGACTGTGTACAGTGGCAACGCTAGGTATCCTTCTCGTCATGTCGAGCAGCAAATAATTTTTAATAAAATAACAGAATTCTTCTTTTCCAACTTCTATCGCTTCCATTTCATTGCTTTCCCTTATAAAATTTCTAAATAGATTTCTAGAAATATTTGACAGTCTTTCTTTTCATTTCACACTTTGTTACCTCCATTACCCGCATATCCTTCAGCTTTTTTTGGTGTTCGTGCAGCGCATCAACAGAGTGAATTCTGTGTACTGGTTCCAAGCATTTTTCCTACACTGCAGGCTTGAAACCATAGTATTAAAAATCCATTTCTATTCTTGAAAGCTACTCTATCCGGTTTGCTAGTCTAAAGCGTTGGCGCGTGCGCATTATGGATGTAGAAGTACTTCATTTTTCCTCTGATAAGGGGTTCTTATTGAATTCCATGTGCGGACATTTGTGATTTCACCACTGATCTCTAATAAAGACGGAATGGAGCTTCCCATTGTTTCTAACAGCAAAAAAGTGTGGTCGTGAACACTAGCCCGCAAAAGTAACTTGTTCCTTAAAAAGTATTGTTAAATCAGGTGGGTGATTTTTATAGGATACTCAAACAATTCATTCATTTGATAATCATGACTACCTCTGACAATCAAAAATATATATCTTGCTTGTTGCATCTTCAATTGTTGCGGACCTTATACTCCTTTAGAAGGCAATTGTTTTCTTAGGATGACTTGTTATTGTTTCCTTTTCACAATAGACATTGTCAGAAAGAGAATGAGTCGGATCATAGGTACCATCGGATCATCTAGTAGGCCACTTGCACTTTAAAACAGGATAGATATATTTTTTGACAATATAAACAAATTTGCGCTTAGGAAAAAATTAGGTGCAAACTTAATTATTTCATACGTTCAAACATTTTCACGCCCTCCAAAGCGAGTAGCAAATGATAAGCTCTGGCTAAAAAAGCAAGTTGCTAGTTCCTATCAAAATGTAATTTGAGAGAGGATACTTATTCAGTTGAAAATAAAGGAATGAAAGTTGCTATTCAGATAGGGAACTTCAGTATACATGAAGACGATTTGATAAAACTGCTCGAAATAGCGAATTCATTTTGTACTAAAAAGCTTTTTTCGTC
>JAAAKL020004061.1:0-21710 GCA_010016065.2 Carybdea cf. marsupialis auct. non (Linnaeus, 1758) | reverse complement strand
GCTATATGAATATCGAGTATTTTTTCCGTAATTCAAATATTTTTAAAATCGTGACGTCACACTTTTCCTCCGCATTCCTTTTGCTAATTTACTTGGAGTTTCATCAGTGGAAAGTAACTTGTTCTGAACGCATCTTTTGGGGCACAAAACTGTACACAAACAGTAAATATTCTCCTATTTTTCTGGTTTGAAGCATCTGTACCGAAAAGTAATTTATCTCGCCATCACATAGAAGAGGCAGAGAATATCTTATTGACGTCAATTTGATATTCTCTGGAAGAGGTATAGTTGCGCTTTCCAAAGTCAGCGGTGCCAGCACATCAGTAACCATCGATTCTGCCTTGGTACGCCCACACGATATCTTGGTTGCAATGTCTGAGTCCTTGAACATAGTATTGCAGACTTTTGCTCCACAGTCCAGACTAATGTATGACTGACTGTGTTTACGAAAATGCTGTACTTTTTAAATGATTTTTCAATTATTCTGAAATACTGTACATTGTGGTGCACGGTAGAGAACTTCACCTTACACCATACCAGCACCCTAAAATATGGCACTGTACGGTAGAATACCGTACAGTTGGCAACCCAAGTGCTGTACACCCCTTGTAGATTGCAGTCATGTACTGTATGATGAAAGATAACGTTCTCGTGATGGCTTCCTACAACTGTGGGAAAGGAAAGGAAGTTCCGCTGGCAACGCATGCGGATCGATTTCGCTTGACATTTTGCGATTCGGTTTCAATATGGACGGCGCGATTTTTATTGCATCCGTATTGGGTATACTTGAGATGACCGTGGATAACACTGGCGATGCTATAGGCCTAGTCACTTAGCCACCCTCAAGTTTATGAAAACTTTGGCTCGATTAATAGCACGCTAAGTATGTCGACCAACTTGTGTTGAAAGCCGAACTTTGATAACAAACCGTGACGTTTCTTAAAATAAATAACCTCAGTAGAAAAAGATGATTCCACAATACTTGAAACCCATCTTACATTGTCTCGGCTTCCATTCTTTTGATATCTATGGCACGGGGAACAATTTACACCAGTAATTAAAGTAGCTTTATTAATCCTCTTTGATATTTGTATAATGTGGGAGCAAGCTCATAACCATGAAAAAGAATAAAATGCCAATTGACAAACAAATAAACAATCAAAGCACACCCAAAAACAAAACAGAAGCATGAATTGAAATTGACGTCTTTGTTGGCTTTTTATCTCTTGTCCTGCTTTACAGTCGACTCATTGATTGTTTTTTGTTTAGAGTTAACTTGTTTTATCAGAATTTGGCTTAACAGTATTCAGTACTGTGCTATAAATCTGTGTTTTCTTACACGTCTCGAAAGACTTTCATGACAGCTATCTCATTATTAAAATATTTGCGTCCAAGTTACTTCATAAAACTCTACGAGCCATCCACAGACCGAGCGGGAAAATAAATGACTAGTACATTGATAACTTCTCCTATTATATTGACGGAATAGCAAACGAACCCGAGTGTGAAGATATTTATATGTTACATGTATCCGTTAAACCTGAGCTGAAATCTTTAATATCTGGATTGGTAATGTCCTAGGGAACTTTTACGGAAAAAATAGTACGATGCATCTCCTGATTTTCCACGACTTTTAGCCTACAACGTTTAAAACTTATTTTACCATCCAACACGGCTGTGCATCGGAAGCAATCTAACATGTCCAACAATGTTAGGAAAATCAGCAAAATTCTAGCTTAAGGGAATATAAAATGTCACATAACTTGTCCATTTGCTCTCATGAGCTTGTAACACGTGTACCCGAAAGATTTATGCAGCTTATCAATTTGAAACCTTCTCTATATGCGCTACCAAGCTATCGTAGGTTGATGGCTATCGCCGAGTCTTCCCCTCCCCTTGCTTTCTGTATACGAGACATCACTATTGCACATTTACATGTTTCGATAAACAATAGATCCCTTTTTTCTGCTTAGTTTTTGTTTCTTAAAACTTTTGTTTGTATGGTGCACTCTATGGTCCCATCACCTTAGTTTGTTACATCCTGTTCAAACGTCTTGGTGACAATAACCAAATTTGACCCTGTGCGGTCTGAATTGCTTGAAGTGATTAAAAGAAGTGTCATGTTAACTGTCCTAAGGACCAGCCCAACTGCTAAGCAAAGATCAGAGAGGAAAAGCCCTTACTACAATGAACAGCAGCCAAGTGTCACCTAAAGAATCATATTTGCACCCGCGTTCTGGTTGTGGTAGTTTTTTACTTGTCAATGGCAAAATACCTCGTTATCTAGTGCTAATTGAGATAATTGTGATCCTTGGTATGCACCTCTTTCCGTTATCGTTCGTTGCCTTGTCGGAACCTCAGGAGTTAGTAGCCAATCAAACACTTGAAAATAAAAATTGAACCAATCAAATTCTAGGAATTATAAAGGCCACAGCATCTGCTATTCTATGTGTTGATGTATCCAACATGGCTCTGTAGTTAATAGATATGTCTCCAGTGACAGCCAAATTTTAGTTGGAAACAAAGTGATCGGATCATGGATATTAAACGGTTTAGTAGAAAAAAGAAAGATAAAGAGGATAAACAACGAGATGCTAAGGGAAAGGATAAGCCAAGTAAAAAGGAGAAAAAAGCAGGCAGTGTGACTGACATTGTGGCTGGTTTAGAAGATGCAGAGAAAGGCCAACAATCGAAAAGCTTTTTCTCATTTGGGAGTAGAAGGGGAGATAAACGGAGGTATGAGGTGGAACCTGAACGCTCTGAAAGAGATACTCATCCACCAGCTAATGGTCATTCGAAGACACAATATGTGACAGCATTAGATGGCCATAGCCGTGTGCAAGATCCGAGGGAATCCTCAAGCCAAAGCGACAGCTATAGGGAAAGTCTGGAAAATCGTGAACGTCGCAACGAGCTCAAGAGACGAAATTCTGGACGAGGCAGAAGTACTACTCCTCCTGCCAACATGGATTACCGGGTGGGATATCATCAAAGTGGACAGGACGTGCCCCTCTCAGTGGCAAGCAGCAGGCAATATCAACAGTCACCTCCGATTGTCATTCCCAGCTCAAAAGTAGGGCAGCAAGTTGGGTTGAAATTTAAGCCCGTCTCCCACAGCGAGCAAATTAGCGTTGATAAACAAGAAGTTTTGGAAACAGTTGCTCAAGCTGAAATTAGCGAGGATTTTGCCCCGGTCGAGAGTTTACCACCTGAGGTGAATGGTTTCATTGACGGCTTAGAGCTCGAACTGCCGGAACTGATTCCGATGCAAAATTCATCAGCAAGAGAAGTGGTTCTTCATCGTCAACCCACTGGGGATTTTGGATTTGCTTTAAAACGTTCACAAGGAGAAGGAGGTAGGTTACATTTGGTGGAGCCCGTTGGGGATGAGATAGCCACAGGATTATTACCTGGCGATCGTTTGCTTGAAGTCAATGGAAATAACGTGGAGAATGCAAGCCACGAGACCATCATTGACACCATTGCAAGGTCAGGGGATGTGGTGCATCTAAAGGTAATGCCAGTACCAGAATTAGCAGAATTGAGTTCAAGATCAACGGTCGTGGAAACAAATAACAACATGCTTGGATCAAGTAGCAAAGGAGTTACCCTTGCAAGGAGTGGCAGCCGAAGAATTAAAAAGGGGAAAGTGAGTGGTGTGCTTTTGATTAGGTATTTTTATTATAAGATGCAGCTTTTGTTTGATTATCATGCACCCAGGCATGCATGCAAGAGTGCGTCTTTGTAGGATCAACAATAGATCAGTGCTAATTTTACGAGCGTAGTTTCCACACTATTGTCGTTGCTTGTAAACCACTATCGATGTTTAAAGCCAACTGTATCACGACAGCTTGCAACGTTGAACGTTTATAGTAATCCTAATGCAGACCACATCAGAAATAGAACGGCTGAACAATAAAGAGGAAGTCTGTTCAGATCATGGCACCACTGTTTCAAAACCCCATAAAAGTTTCGAGACATCTTGGCAATATTTGTTCACAATCTTGTGTAGTGTTAATGATGGTTCGTTTTATCAGTTACTTCTGACGTGCAGTCTGTTATACCACACAACTCCGGTATTCAGTTTCAGAGCTCAAGTCATTTCTGCCAATACTCTTACCCATTTTACACGAACACGTTACAAAGTCAAACAATGGCATACAGTGTTTACGCCGTCTTTGATGAATAAATATCCCCAGCCAGCATGCCCACAAAGGAAAACTGATGCAGTAATGTTTCTACTCCTTTCACTCAGCATATCTTATCCCTCAGGTTTCGTGTATCACTGATTGATATTCCATTTGTTATTCGACTATCAGCAAGTAACTGGGCACTCGGCCTCTCTAGGTCGCATTAAACGTGCCCCGTCAGGTATCGGATTACAAAGCGTTGACGGTCAACACATGAAATCAACTGAAAACGATGGGCCTTTTGTACGTCAACACATTTATTTTATGTCTATGAGGACAGAATTACATCTGATGACTTTCCACAAGGCCAAGCTGCCAACCTGCCTTTGATTGTCCGAATGGAATATTATTTTAAGAAAGTGAAAGAAAATGTAATCTTTAGCATGGGTTGTGACCATCAAATACGTAAATAGCCAAAATGTACAACCCCCTTGTGTATTACGTGAAAATAATTTTGAATTTAAAATGGCTGCCATTCATGTTTTTTCATCTGTGCAAAATATGGTAGTCACTCAAATTTACGTAGTAGTATAAAGATATAAATCATAGCAGGGATCCCATTTTGATGTAATGATCATTTCTTTTGTAGCATGGAATCTGTAAAAATTAGAGGGACAGATATAACCTTAACCCATAATAGCTACACAGGCAGTGTTAAATCTTTCCCGTTAGGCACGAGTCTCCATTAAAAGAGCAGGAATGTGTGTACCCACTTTGATCCAGGCCATGTGTCTCTGTGTAAAAGTGGGACAGTGTTATGTAGTATGATAAATGATGATGACTTAAACAAGATACCCTGTTTTTGTGTTATTTAATGGGACAGAAAATGGTAATAAGAAAAATAAGAGGCAAACCTGTATGGATCATTTTATGC
This sequence comes from Carybdea cf. marsupialis auct. non (Linnaeus, 1758), assembly GCA_010016065.2. Lineage (NCBI taxonomy): Eukaryota > Metazoa > Cnidaria > Cubozoa > Carybdeida > Carybdeidae > Carybdea > Carybdea cf. marsupialis auct. non (Linnaeus, 1758). Next base: position 16,646 of record JAAAKL020004061.1, on the reverse strand, counting down.
TAACAGGTCTAGTGGTCCGAATGCATCATTTTGGATTTTTCAACTTTAAAAGATGTACCTGCTTATAAATTGTCAGTTGCTGAAAAAATTGCAGTTTTAAATTTATAGTTTTACGTGGTATAGCCTAGCTGTACATCACTGTCAAGTGTTTTTGAACTGAGCATTAGAGAATATATATACAATAGTGAAAATATTGATTACAAATAGGAACTATTTTTGTCTTTTGAACTCTATTGTTTTTTTATCCTTAGTATATCAAATAGTAGATCAGTTGGTCTTCATCACAATATTGTACCATACATATGTTGCTGATTATGATACAAGAGCTTTAATATATTTATTCATGGTTTATATTGTATGTATCTTTTATGTATTTAAAGGCTAAGTCAGAGGAAGAATTGATATCAGAGAGAGCTTGGTTGGAAGCAGAGAAGGTTTGGGTTGTTCATTCCAATGGCTTTTCTGCAGGAAGGCTCCTTAAGGAAAAGCAGGCTTCAGAAGAAAGATCTAACTGTAAAGTTAAAGTGGATCAAACAGGTGATGTTCTTGATGTAAATGAGGATCTTGTTGAAAAGGTTAGTTACTTTACACAACATCCAATGAGACTATGTCATTTTAGAACTGATCCACTAAGTTTGACTTTCAGCACCTGCAATAGTTTGGGCAAAAGTATTTGAGATTTTTGTCAAGAGTTTTCAAATATTTCCAGCCGGAAATGTGTCCAAAGAAATGCAAAGTACAGGAGTTTTAGATTAAGATGTCTGAGGCATAGATATTACGAAGACAAACTACCAGTTGAGCTGAGAGAGCAAATTTTGTTGAGAACTAGTTGATACTCAGTAAAAGGACCTTAGGTATTGACAATACATAACAGATCATTGAAGACTTCAAAAAGAAATAAGTGCCAAGCATGTAGCTGAGTTGTTTTATCAACAGCAATGACAGTTTTGGTGCAAGAAGTTGAGACTTTTCTATGTTATTTGTGTATTTTTTCAGAGAGTTCATACAGCTTGTGTTTTTAATATAAACTAATCTCAGTTTAAAAGCTTGACAATCTTTGTTAGGGCCTACTGCTGTTCAAATTCAATCTCCTTATCAATCCCTGGTAATACTTACTCCATATTTGGGTACAGTCTCGATTCACAGATACTTGAGAATCTTTAACACTTTTACAGACTTACCAATTTGACATATTCTGTTTAACCCATTTCAGGGCCACACCCAATTACACACAAGGGAGAAGTTTCATTTTTTGATATTGTTCTGATTTTATGCTAAAGAAATCATAATTTGGAAAAAAGAAATTTCTATTTTTAAAGTGTGGAATATGTATGTGCCACTTATGGGCCTATCTGAATATCACTTTGCGAATAGTCAATTTCCTCAAGAATAATGTTTCTAACAAACAGATTGTTTCCCAAGCACCTGATAAACATAATTAGAAGGTTAAAACATTAATAAAAAACATTATTCAAATATTTTTTCCATGCAAAAATTAGGAGGAGGTTAGAGGGGCTGGGGTGACTTGGATGGCCCTTGGTATGTTGACTAAGATGCAAATGACTTGAATGTAGCAAAATGCCATGGAGAAGACAGATATTGCATATGCCACTGTTTCATCAAAAGTTTTATGAACTACAAAGACAAATGAAGTCACTGTGTGAGGATGAGAAGGATGAAGTGTGGTTTTTGAGGCTAAATATTTTTTTAGTTATGGAATGAAGGGAGGCAAGCATCATGCATACGTACATTACATGCATTGCAGCCTTTTTTGGTGTTTTCTGGCAAACCTTATAATGAGCTTATAAGAAAGGCATCATAAAGTGGTTATTTGCTGACATTGGGACACTTTTCCTCAAGTCACGGGGCTCAGTTGCCTTATTCTCTCCTTAAGAATGTATAAAATAGCCATGCTGGGTAAAAAGTGAAGTTGCAACATCTTTTCTGTTGGGTGCAGATGATTGTAAATTAATGGTGAACACTGCAAATTGTAATGGCATATAAGGTTGATTAGCTGCATCCACTGCCACTTCTTTTCCCTCAATAACTTCCACATCTAAATATTCATCCAAGGATGATTTGGCAATCAAATTGGGGAAGCATTCTTCCGCTGATGGTAAAATATCAGATTTAGTTTCATTGAATATACTTGAGACACTCATCCATCTACTACTATCAGCCACATCACCTTCTTTGTCATCCAGCAGAGTGTCAATAGCCTGTCTAGTATGGATTTCAACAGTTCCAGTGACATCATTTGCTAAATTGAGGTTACCAGCTCATTTTCCTCTCTTCAATAGCTGGGATGGCTTTGGCAACAGTTTGAGACAAGTTTCACTCCATCTTATATTTTCATTTTGTTACCCATTGCTTTATTAACTAAGAAAACCCGGTTTCATTAGGAGCACAGCTAAATCTAAAGATGAAATTGGCCCTGTTTTTGCTCTCCAAGGTTTCAGTGTATACTGAATTGCTAATGTGTCAGGGAAATAACTGATCAACAAAGGCTATTTAATTGTAGACAGTAGCATTATCAAAGCCTGACAAATTGCCTCCAGACATTCTAAACACTTGGACATTATGGAAAGGAAAATTTAGAAATCTTAGCATCCCCCTATGGCAAGAGAAGCCATGAGGCAGAAGCATATTAGCATGCTACAGAATCAAATTCTACCTTGAAATGAAGTTCTCTACACAATAGTTCCCAAGGAGAGCAGTGCATGTATCATTGAAAAGAGTCATTGTAAAGACACTGGCTTATTATGTAGTTTCAACTCATTAAACAGCAGAAAATGATCCCTCTTTCATCTCAGTGACCAATAAATATAGTAATAGGATAGAATGGTTTACTTCTTAAATAGAAGCTTTTGCAATCAAAATAGGTAGTCTGAAAACAAAGCAAAAATGCCTTGTCAGGTGACATTTTCGTACTCCAGATAGGCCAATGTTCCATTTCTGGCACATTTTAGAAAATACGGAGGTTAAAAGATGAATACACCAATATTTCAAAAAGACACTTGATTGTGAAGAAATAAAGGCCTTAAACTTTTTGTTTGATATCTTGGCTTTCCTAGTAGTTGCCATAACTAAACTGAAGGTCTTCCAACATTTTATCACTTATATATGCTCGTAATTTGAAACTATTAAACTGATCTTTAATGCATAATGAGTAGCAAATGCTGAATAGACAGTGAGTTGCAAAACCATTTGTCACAGAAACTCTTCAGAGTAAACAAAACTTCATATCACAACTGTTGTCAGTTGACAGCAATTATTTACTGGTAGTAAATTGTGATTGTCTTTTAAAAACTCACAAACAGTAATAAATTTTGGGAGTTGAAAAATCATCATCATGCTGTTTATAGCCCTTGTTTCCCTTGTCCAGGGTATTGGAATTCATACGGCTGCTCTCAGTTGATCATGCCGTACATACCTGTCTTCTGCCAGAGAGGTGTTGAGATTCCTGGCCTGGAAATTGTATGCAGAATCTTTGAAGACAACAAGGCCACTTGGCCTTATGTTTTTGAATCCTGATTGGGAGCTTTGCATTAGCATAAGCAAATGCAAGATTTATTAAACTAAGGGTCTAAAAATAGACTCAGTAGGCTAGGTGTTGCATGTGCTGGATTGACTCTGATGGAGGAGCCTGCCCAACAATATGGACACCCCCATCCTCTATGCCTATCGATGCCCAAGATAAGTCCACAGGTGTGGTGTGGAAGAGAACTGGATCTCTCAACATGTATTATCCAAGAAGTCATGGAGCACTACAATATTAGAATCCAAAGCAATGGTCTGGTCAGGAGAGCCATGGCACCTGTTCATCACCAAGTGACTGTTTGCAACAACAGGAAATGCATGGTTGCTACTTGGAATGCCAGAACAATTCAAGCAAACACTAGGAAACCTCACGGCAGTGAAAGAGAGATAAGGAGATTTAATACTAGCATTATTGGGCTAAGTGAAGTCTGATGGACTGGATCAGGCGGAATGCAGATGGATGGGACGAGGGAGGCTGTCTGCTTTCTGTTTGAGTTGCATCAAGTGTGACGGAGCATTGACCTGTCTCGGATAGGATTTTAATGGTAAAATATAATGAAGCCAGTTCAACATCTGTATTATACAGTTAAATGGACCAACAATAGGACATGGCAAATGCAAATTAGAAGAATTTTGTAGGGAAATGGGGAGAAAATGCCTGTAATGTAAAGAAAATAATGTGTTAATTGTGGAGGCCAAAATAAGATAGTTGGAAGAGGAAGATGCAAGGATATAGTTTTCAGTGCAGATTTAATGACCCAAATGAAAGAGGAGAGAATTGGATGAACAGGTGGGTGGATGCAGCACATAGTTTTACTATCATGCAAGGAGATTATGGGCATGGTGCAGTCCCTGTGACAAGTTATAGAACCAAATAGACCACATAATGATCAGTAAAAGGTTAGGAAATGCTGTTAAAATGTTAAAACATCTCCTGGAACTGACTTTATCCAATTGCCAACACCAATATCAAAGTGAAAAAAGCAAACAAAAAAATTGTCCAGCAGAAAATGCAACATTCAACCTGGAAAAAGACAATAATATGAGAGAAAGTTTTTTGGTCCAAATGATAAACAGATATGATAATCAAGAAGATGGATGTAATGTTCAATGCCCTGAACAATAGTGGAAGATACTGACCAAGGCAACAAGTGAAACTGCAGAACAGATGATACAATAGAAGAAAAGGAACAATAAGAAAGCATGGATGACTGAACACAGACATATAATAATGGGTGATAGAAGGCAAGTAAAAAATAGGGATGAGGAAGAGAGGAAGAATGAAGGGAGGAATATCAATCAGAGTATATGGCATGGCAGTGTAGATGCTGGAGGCCTTGGTGAATTTTTACAGTTGACACAATTACAGAAATTGTGGATAATATTTATGAGAGTGGAAATATCAAGGAGCAGATGTGCCAGTCACTGTTTGCAGTGATACCAAAGGTAGAGGGAACTCTAAATTCCAATTATCATCATACAATTGGTGTTTTGAGCCATATAGCAAAAAAGACAATATTAGGAGTAGTAATATGTAGATTAAGGAATTGGATAAGACCAGAGATCTCCAATGAGTAGTTTAAATTTATACTCAAAAATGAAACTGTGAATGCCATTTGCCCTGAGAACTCTAGTGGACAAGGTGATTGAAGTACAGAAGAATCTAGGTCTGTGTTTTATAGATTACAGGAAAGCGTTTGAGAGAGTAAAACCTGTAAAATTGGTTTCAATGCTGAAGAACACAGGAGAACTGGTATTGTAGCCAGAAAGTAGTAGTAGTGAATATTGGAAACTCAGTGGTAGCAGAGTGTGAAACAAGGTGTCCGACAGGATTATGTGCTATCCCCTGACCTGTGTAACATCTGTAGTGAAGTGATAATGAAAGAAAGAAATGACATGAATTGAGTTACTATTGGCAGAAAAAAGTGAATAGCATCAGATATGTTAGGGATACTTTCTTAGTCACAATTTTTGAAGTTAAGCAGCAGAAAGACAGTAACAATTTCATGTAAAGAGAGAGGTTTGAATGCCATTAATAAAGCAAAAGTGATGATAATGATGGAGACCACTGCTACCCAGGTGGTAAATATTTTTGTTCATGAAAATATAATTATCCAGTAGAAGAATTTGATAAACTAGGAAGCAGAATAACATGGGATTCAAGGTGTTACACAGAAATGAAGAGAAGAATTGGAACCATAAAGAGGGCTGTTAAGAATGTCAAGAAACTGGTTACCAATCTGAAGTTATCAATTAGGTCTCAAATGGTTCATGACGTGTTTTGTTTGGTCTAAGCTGGTCTATGGATCTGGATGTTTGAGCATAAACAAAGAATGGGGAAAAGGATAAACTGTATGGTGATGTGGCTCTGGAGTACTAATGATATAATGGACAGAGAGAGTTACTAACGAGGAAATAATAAGAAGGATGCACTCTTCAGATAGATGATGAGAAGAATCAGAGGCATAGAGTTGAGATTTGTTGGACAGATGCCGAAGGAGCGAAAATTGGAGGGTGCCTAAATGAAAGAGTAGATGGTAAGAGACCAGGAGGTCCACCAAGATGGAAATATATAGATGACATTGTGGGGATGGTTGGGGGTAGCAAAACACCATTGAAGGTAGTAAAATCTCTGAGGAATAGAGAGGAGTGGGGCTCTGTGATAAGCAACACCCTAGGGGATACAGCACTTAAGTAAGGTATCAGGGTTTGGCCTCATGAACAAATCATGCAAGTATCTATCACCATCACCCACTGTCCGAATGGGTCCAACTACATTTAGGGATGAATCAGCTTTGGACGTAATGGTAGTGTGTGAGTTTCCTTTTGTGAATCATTGTCACTTCATTTTTCATGTGCATATTTTCCTTTCAAATATCAAAAGGCCTGTAAAAGTAAAGTGCCCTTACTTTATGTGGTAATGCAAAAATCATGTTGTGTCCACAAAACCATCATCATTTTAGGGTGGAGATGTCATTGAACTTTTTTTCAATGCATTTTAGAAAGATAAATATTGAAAATTTCTAAAACTCAGCTTTTGCTACCAACATATCCAGTTATAGTTTAAATTTTTAATTCTGTTGTAAGTAGTTGGCTTCTGTCCAAGGACAGTGTAATTTATGATTTGTATTTATCAGTTTCTATTTATTAAACTGTACATTTGAGTGTGTTTTAACAGAATAGGATGCATTGGTTCAATTTTAATTGTATTTCATCCTACATCGGTTTACTAGTTTCCATAGGACAAGGATCTTTCTAGACACAAAACTATTTAAGGATCAATGGATCTTAAGGGTAACATTGCTACTGTCTATGCAACAATAGAATTGTATGGTTTAAGGATGGTCATAATAGTATCAAGTGTCATTCAAAAGCTGTAATATTTTAATACCCTATTACTGAATGTTAGACATGCAATCATTGTTTGAACCCAAAGGAAAACACATCATAGCTCATAGGTTGAGCAGTTTGTTGACCTAAGTTGATCCAAACACTAGTTTTGTCTTAGTAGAGAGTTGGTTAACTGGGAAGATACCCGCGATGGAAAATAGAGTGCCATTGTTGATTCTCTACTTATTGCTTTTTCAGCAAGTTTAATTCTTTATTCCTAGTTTGAATGGCATAGCTGTTGTAGATTGATAACATGGAACACAAGGTGAATTGTTGAAACAGTTATTTTGCATGCATAAAGTGGGAGAATGAAGTCACACAACATGAATAACTCCTAGTCTAATTTCTTATACAGAATCAGATTTCGTTGATTTTCTCATGACCAGTATTTCCAACTGTTTACATTATGGCTATGGAGGCCATTGGTAATACATTATCACTCTTTAATGCCATTTGTTCATTACATTTCAGGCTAACCCACCACAATATGATAGAGCAGAGGACTTGGCATCCCTAAGGCATCTAAATGAAAGTGGGTGTTTACACACACTTAGACAACGTCATGGGAGTAACTTAATACATACGTATGCTGGTCTCAACTTGATTGTTATTAACCCTAAAGCAGAATTAGGGATATATACTGACAAGGTATGTAGTATGGCTGTCATATATAATTTGTTCTAATCTCTGTCTCTATTTTTTTAGCTTGTCATCATTTTTTCATACAATTCTGAAGCATAACACTTGGTTTGAACCAGTTGCGGGATGCAATGTCATTGTTAGTTTTATGAAGCTGAATTGCCCTCTCTCTAGCCTTTGAAATGTAGTTCTTCCATTCTGAAGATTACACAACACAGCAAGTGAAACCTACTTTGTGAGATAGTATAGAAATGTTTGATTATTATGTACACAATGTTTCAGCACACATTGCTGCCTTTCTCATGTGAGTAGAAGGTAGTAATCAGTGCTGACTTTTATGGGAGTAATGGGAATGTGAAATGCATGTGCTTGAATCAATACAAGTTGAAAACAAGAGCCCAAAGTGCTTACATATTTGTTGGTATGAGAAGATGGCCATTTGAAATTTGTATAACTAGGATGGAGGTTTCTTAAGGAGGTGACCATTCTACTTAAAGCTAGTATACAATTGATATGATTAGAATTTCTAAAATTTATTTTTTCTAATCCCATCTGAAAGATTTCAAAAGGTTGAAATACCAGATAACGGTTTCAAGTTGTCGTATGCTAAAATGAATAAAAGGCCTTAAAATACAGGTGACCCCCCCCCCCTTTATATAAGGCAGGTTGTCCTTTCTAATCAAGAGCGCTTGGTCAATTTTAAGTCATTGGAATGACAGATTATAATATCTACATGCAATCTGCAATGCTGATGTCCTTGTTGTGTTCCTGTAAATGTAGGTTGATGGTTACCACAAACATGATCAGCGCCTGTGCAGAAAACATAATAACTATCTCATGACGTAGCTTTCCCTTGTGCTGTGCAATCTAAACAATGGAGGAAAAAGATTTCGAAGGCTAGAAAGAATAGCAATTCAACTCACTAAGATTAACTCAATAGTGACACTGTCTTTGTCATCGAAACATGTTTGCTAAGGATTAACTGAAGCTATGTAATTTACAGGACTCTACATAAATTCTGTTTTCATATTTAGTTTGTATGCTATAACTTGATTTAATCCGTCAGGGTCATTACTAGATTGAAAACGTTTATTGTGGTAATAGATGGAATTCAGGGGGCCCATTAAGAAATTGAGGATACTTGATAAATTAATGCTGGAGTTGTGTTACAGTAGAAGTATGTGATGTCACATTGCCTAGCCTTATGTGTCTATATATTTTCAAATAGCATGACAATGGACAGAATAAGGAAAATTTGAAGAAAACAACCAATCACTCAACCTCGATACATACCCCTTGATTTGATAACAAAAGGCAAATGTGGAATAGTCTTAATTCACCATCAAGTAGAGTAATTCATTCAGGCATCCATTATTTCTAGCATCAAGTAGTCATTGACTACGTTCTTGTAGGTGTTGAAAGCAGGTTTAAAATAATAGACAGACTTTTAGCCTGCTATCAGGATTGCAGATTTTTTTACTTGATTATTTTGGTCATTAAGTGTGTTTGTGATCTTGAAACTGCTGCAAGGATTCATCTTAGAGTATATTGTACAAGTCGTTGGCCCATATAGGAGGTGAAATTAGTATTTTTAGTGTGGTTATTGGATGTAAGTTCTTCCAAGTAGAATGTAGCCAGGGGCAGATGGGGACAGACCCCACCCAATGAATGTGGATAAATGAGACATGTTAGACTGTAGAGGGGATGTTGCCGTACACTCCCTCTGCTCCATTCCATTACGTATGGATTATGTTACAAAATCATTGAACATTGAGTTTATTATGAACTTTACTGCCCCATTGCGAATGACCCACAGCCATCACTGCATTCCCCCATCACGTTGCATAACTTTATATACATATATACATTTTATGTTACCTCATAGCTGGTTTTCTATCATGCAATCTGATGCCTGTTATAAACAACCATTTTCAAATTGATTCTTATTTCAGCTATGATGCAATATCTCGTTTACCATTTTATGCTTATCATGTTCATGATTAACCGTCTCGTTTGTTGATTTTTTGTATGTGTCCTCTCTGCCTCTGCCCCTCTGTCCTTACATTTGCAGAAGAACAAGCTGTGATGATTTTCTTATGATTCCAGTATTATTATAGCATTACTTTCTTCTGGGTTCAGGTGTATGAATTCATGCAAGTTTTGTTACATATACTTTACTATTGTACACACGCGGAAATTTGCCAGAAAGTGCGTTGTATTACAAATTCATGAGGATAGTGAATCGTCGATTGCCCTCGCATCACCCCAGGTCACGATTTACTTCTGTAATTTCTTTTACCCCAATTCCAATCGTACAATATATTTCCCCATGTCCGTTATTTCAACAGCTTTTTCCTGCCCCTTCAAGCTCCATAATCGATTCTGACAAAATCCCGTTGCTAATCTCTTACATAATACCATACTATAATTCAAAATGGTTACGAAATTTTTCCTTGAGTGTGAACCTATGTAGTGACTGGAACCGTTTTCAAAACCGATTTCAAAACAGTTTTATGTCTTGCAGTTTGTTGGCTGCGTGATAACTCAGTGGCAAGGTCATCAGATGCCCGTGGGGGTGTCAATATTTGAGTGGACCAGTATGGAACACCTGTCACTGATTAGAGGTAGTAGCAGAAATTATGTGGTGAAATAGGATAAGATACCTTCTAGACTAAATGGAAAGCAGCCCGTACTCGAATTAGCCCCTTTTTGGTACCTAAGCGTTACAAATAATGTGATATGCTTGAGAAAGCGTTCCTAGTTTGTAGGTATCAATAGATCAGTCTTCTGCTTGTACTTTCATTAGTCATTGGAGTATCTATGGTCACTTTTTCCGTACAAGCTCTTTCCTTTATAGAACCCCTTTCTTTATTCTTATGTCCCTTTTCCTCAATTAACTTACTAGGCTCTTCGTTTAATCTTTTGAAGTTGTTTTATTTATTTTGAGCGGAGGCTTTGTTTTTGCTTCCAGGTCATCCAGATGTTCCGGGGATGTAGGCAAGAGGATATGCCTCCCCATATTTACGCATATGCACAGACCGCTTATCGAAATATGTTAGCAACACGCCTGGATCAATCATTGGTCTTTTTGGGAAGTAGTGGCTCGGGAAAGTCTGTGAACTTTAGGCACGCTATCCATTACCTGACAACCGCAGCCGTCTCTCCCCACAGCAATATTAATGGTGAGTAAAATATATCAATACCCTATGAAGTTCATATCTAGGCCATTTAAACTTTTTATGCGGTCTTGCCTGAAGATCGTCAATGAAGGGTCTCACCAAACAAGGGAATGTTTTTCTTCTATTTTATAATAATAGCAAGTGCAAGTGTTTATCAAAATTGCAATGTACACAAAAATATATAGACGCAAGAAAGCTAGAAGTGCGGCCTAACCTGAGGTGGAGTTTGCAGACACGCACGTTTCTTGGTAGTAAAAATTGTATTAAGTTATTTGTAGTTGGGTGTTTTTTAAAGTTTTGCAGACCTAAATATTACATCAGGCTCTTTTGTAAGCAAGGATTTTTATTTTCATTTGTTTTATTAAATGTTTACATACAAATGCCTGATAGTGGGTCAGGTACTTGAATCAATGATATATTATATAGATATGGGTCCGATTGGCTAAAGAAACGGCCTCAGTGGAAAGGCAGGCTTTTCAATGAGAGACATCACAAAAACATGAATTTTACACACTGTTAAAAAATGGAACGCATAGAAAAATTACAATATCAGTAATTGAACTGTAACAGGACAATAAAGTTCCAAAGAAATCTTAACAGTTAAACCTTTGAAAGCAAATTTCTGGAGAGTATTTTCTAGTGGCTTACCGTACTATACTGAGCGTGTTTTTAAGTTATACCTTTGTGCATGAATGAGGACGCCCCATTTTTAATGGTGCCGTCGTCGCCACATTTGATTACATGGATTTATTATCTTGCCGTTGCTTCACAGCTGCCCCCTTAGAAAACCTGTTTCCCTATTTTAGGTCCCCGTTAAATTTCCTCCGTTTAAATAAGTTTAAACTTCGCCAACCCCTCCTTTGGATAAGGCAGGCCAAACGTTTTAGGTTCCTCAATAAATTATGGGGGAGACACGGTTTAGAGTTTTTTGGTATCCTAGGATATATGCGAATGGTTCTCAAAGTGTTTTTAGGGTGGACTTTGCGTTAATTTACCTGATAGGCCCATCCCGCTTTCTGAAAAACGGTTTTGCCCAACAAGTCCTTATTTCCAGAACGAATGGGTGGCGCTGTTTTGCAAATCCTTGTCCATGCGCTTATGTCTGTAGGAAATATCAATGCTGATGACCCAGGAAAGCAATAACTTTTACATGACCAGTGAGGGCTTGTTTTGAAGTCGCTATGACCGTTCTTGATAAGTATTTCCCCGGTAAACCTAACAGTTAGGTCTGATACGGCAACATGGATGAATTTTGCAAACGGAGGCGTATTAGTATGGTAGCCCTTTTAGTTCTTGGTCTGTACCGTACGTGGTGCAATTGCCCTTTTTAATTAGTGTTTGTGACTGACTGTTGATATGGGGTCTCTATTGATGGCATACGTTGTAGTGTGTTGGTCACTTTTTGATTTGAACTGTACTTTATAATTTAAGTAGTAGTTTCAGCATCATGTTGATTGATAGTTATTGCGAATAGAAATCTCAAGGTATTGTTGTTTTCTTTCTTATTTCCTTTATATAGCACAAAAGGTAGAAGCTGCCTTGTCTCTATTGGAATCATTTGGATCTGCAAAAACATCTTTATGCAAGAATGCATCAAGATATTCTTTGCTCTCAACCATTGAGTATGATCCATCAGGATTGGTTGTCGGGGGCACTTTACAGGTTTGTGTTGTGTTCTATGTTATTTATTTATGACTAGGTCTTTAAGCATTATATACATTACATGGGGGGTTCCCACTTTATTGTCAACCCAGTTAAAAAGTCTAAATGTTATGGATTTGTAAGTTGCAGTTAATCATTTAAATAGGAATCTTGTTTTCAAGATTGCCGTTTGTTAGTATCAGCATATCAACATTTCAGCCTCATATTTTTAGGAAAGTTAAAAATATTCATAGCAATACGCAGCATCTACCATAGTTTTTGGTAAATTGTTGGATTCCTCACAGACTAGCTTTGAATCACTAATCCTCTGTGTTGGTGAAACCTTGGCTGTGAATGACGAGGATCTTCGTAGAATGGAGCGCACAGAAATGGAGATGGTTAGATGGATTTGTGGTACAAGCTTGAAAGATGGAATACCATCTGTAGAGTTAAGGAATAGACTGGGTATTGACAGCATATCAAATCATGAGAGAGAAACGACTTAGGTGGTTTGGACACGTGGAAAGAGCTAACGACGAGAACTGGCTGAGCAAGTGTAGAAACCTCGTTGTTACTGGTCCAGCTAGAAAGGTGGGGGCATAGCATCGCCGAGGGCTTACACAAATTAAAGCTGGTGAAGCCCCTTGCGTTGGATCGTGCGGCTTGGAAAATTGCTATCACGAACGTCTAACTCATGCTAACTTTGATTTACCTCTTATAGGGTTTTTATACTTTCAGAGTCAAAGTTTCCATCTCTGTTATTTCTCGTAAAATGTGCACTGATTAAATTTTTTAAAAAAATTAACAAGGCTTTTATGTAATGACAGAGAAGTCACACAGAATTGGCCAACCCAGCATTGTTATGCGCGAAGTGGCCATGCCAGAGAAATGACTGGTCCAGCTTGAAACCATGGAAATAGTTATTAGCTTCTTAGAAAGCGCTGTCAACATTGTTGGTAAAAACTTCCATTTTGGTTGGGGGGCCTCTACTGTGGTCAAAGTTTTAATGCTTAAGATAAAATATTGAGGGGATAGGGGGCTAATAAACATTTGTATTCCCTAATCCAGTCTTAATCGTAGTACACGAATTATTCTTCCGGATATTTAGCGTTAGAGGCCTGTATGATTAACATTTCTCAGTATTTGATTGATTCAGACAAATAATACAGAGATATTTGAATCTAATTTATATTGTCGACATGGTGAGGCATACATTCTTTAGGGCATCGCAAGCTGTTTTTTGAAGTTATCCTTTGGAAAACTTTTGCAAAATGTAGGTAATACTATAAAGACAGCTGTTAATATTAAAGGAGACATAAGTGATGATTGACCCATTAACTTTTCACATTTTAGACCTACTTGTTGGAAAAGTCCAGAGTTGTCCATAGACCATTTGGGGAGTCGAATTTTAAGATCTTCTATGAGTTGATAGCAGGTTGTGATGACAGACTCAGGTATGTAATCATGCTTTGTGTAATTGCCTCATGTTGAACCCTCCGTTAAGAACAGTGCTGTACTATCAACGGGAGCTTTTGATATAGTTTGTGAAAATCGGTTGTGTATACTACATCAAACTGCTATGGGTGTTCTCTCATGTACTTGTGCCTACAGATAGTTTACCGTGGGCTAAATCACAAATCTTATATTCTCGTATGCAGCGTAGCCAGTGCGCTAATTTATTTTCTCAAATCAAGATAATTTAGTGAGTCACGAAAGCACGAAAACAGGCGACAATTCACTATTTGACAGCATATGTGGTCAAGTGATTTGTCCGTTCGAAGGTTAGGAGTTTGCTCATTTCAACATGTACACAAATATTGATGTTGATCACGTACAGTAATTCAAATGTTTGCAATTCTCAGACTGACATGGACATGGCGAGTAAGCATATAGTTGCTTTCTTATTTGCTTGCTTTATGCTGTATTTAAAACGGAGTGATATAACAACTTTTTTGTAACAACTACAATCTCGAAAACCAATGGCTCAAAAATTGACCTGCATAGTGCTTAATTCTCGTCTTTTCACTCTCCCCGTCCTAAGAAAAGACCATTAAACCTTTTTGGTACTACAATAATTTTTTTGAAAATTCATTTAATACAATCTATATGCAGTAAATATGATGCCTTCAGGTTATGAACCTTATCATAACCTTTACCAATGGTTTACTTTACTATACTTACGCACTAGTAAGTAATACAGTTGTCCTATGAATGGCGTACCATCGTTTTACAATTAGGCTTGTGTGGCAACATTTGGCACTGTAACTTTATTGACTAGAAATTATTGTGCAACTCCCCCGTTTCTTATTTTACCCCCCTATAATTGTGAAATTCATCAGTTCCACCTTGTGATCAAACATGCCAAATTTTTAGGCCCTTCCCTTCAATTAGGCTGAGTGGACACTATGTATTAGGTAGACGAAAAGCCCTAAAATCCCCGAATGAGTGTAGAGTATCCTTCCATATGCTAGCATCAAAGGAACGATGTTTAGTTTTTGACTGCGCGGAATCAGCTTCCTACAAACATTTTCTCAAGTTTAGAGGCGTTAATACTGTCCATCGTTGATTGAGATGGGTTTTCTCATTATGAATGTACTTTGAAGTTATGGATATTTGACAGTAGGGCATGACTTATTGCGTATATGCTAGAGACAAGGTAGCAAGGTTGTGTAATCATTTTATACTAGGAATCCGTAATGCATTTCCTTTTCACTTGATTACTTTTTGATGTCGTGTTGTAATTTCACTTCACGTTAATACGATTTTCTTTACTATAATCGTAGGAAGGAATTGCAAATAGAAGCACTGTTGAAAGAAGACAACCAGTTTATTAACTTCAGAGATGTGGTACGAACTTATTTCATTTTCTGATGACTGTAATCCTATTTCGTAGTCAGGGTGGAGCGACCCAGTCATACTTCTGTGTCTTTTCGCATTCATCAAATGGGCAGCTTACTTTATATCACGTCTACATACCCCATATCCCCCCCCCCCCCCAGTTTTAGTACCGGTTTTTCTCTGTGTATAGATGTAGCTTCTATTGCCTAGTATAGCATCCGTCTATTTGGTACGTTTCAGCTTTAATGAAGTACAGTTGAGCATCAGCCCAAATAAGTAGGCCATTACCAAACTGTCTAACATACATCGCGATCGACCAGATTTTAACAATAAAGATCTTCCGACTTGAGCAGATCTTTTATCGTATTCTTTAGACATGAATCGTTCCAAATACATTGGAAGCGCAGAAACAGTTCAGTATGGTCATGTGATTGTAATTCATTATTGCTACTTTGCACTGAAGTAACCGTCTTTACGAACAAAGGGTCTCAAAATGTAATAATCTGTTTTCCCCCCTTACTTTAGTGCTTTTGCCCACCTGTGTTGTTGTTTGGATGTTTGATCAACGTGTTGTCTCTCAAAACCAATAATATGATCGAATGTCTGGGAAAGCTGCAGGCCCCTCAGGCATAGTTGCAGAACTGTTGCATGCAGCGGGTGATGCAGGTGTCAGCTCACTCACCAAACTCATTAACGCCACGATACTAGAAGACCTGACACCAACAGATTGGGAGGAAAGCTTCATCGTCAACCTTTACAAGGGTAAGGGTGATGCACTGGAAAGAGGCAACTATCGTGGTCTCAAACTCTTGGACCAGGTGATGAAAGTGTCTGAGCGTGTCTTTGACCACCTCATCAGACAGATAGTCAATGTTGATGACATGCAGTTCGGATTCATGCAAGGCCGTGGTACCATAGACGCCATTTTCATTGTTAGGCAGATCCAGGAAAAGTATATCAACTCAGGAAGGAAGCTCTTCCTGGCCTTTGTCGATCTGGAAAAGGCCTTCGACAGAGTCCCTAGACAGGTACTGTGGTGGGCACTGAGGAAGCTTAGAGTGGATGAATGGCTTGTAAAGGCAGTTCAGAACCTCTACAGGAATGTTAAGAGCAGAGTTCGTATAGACGACTCTTACAGTGAAGAGATAGAAGTTAAAGTGGGCGTACATCAGGGTTCAGTGCTCAGCCCCCTGCTGTTCATCCTAGTCCTGGAAGCCCTATCCATGGAGTTCAGGACAGGCTGTCCTTGGGAACTGCTGTATGCAGATGACCTTGTCATCATGGCAGACTCTCAGGAAGAGCTCATTGATAGATTCACACGCTGGAAGCTGGAACTGGAGCGTAAAGGACTCAAAGCTAACATGAAGAAGACCAAGATCATGATTAGTGGGTCTGATCTCAACACCCTGAAGGACTCTG
>JAAAKL020004060.1:0-21718 GCA_010016065.2 Carybdea cf. marsupialis auct. non (Linnaeus, 1758) | reverse complement strand
TTTATAACTTTACCTGCCGTTACCTTAATAACTCTCTTCCGACCCTAAAGAACTTGCAACTTTGGAAACAGACTACCGACCGCCAGTGTTTTGCTTGTCTGAATCCTCAGACTCTTTAGCACGCAGTCTCTATTTGCTACACCCATCTTCAGCAAAGCAGATATAATGGAAGGTATGACTCAGTGTTAAGCACTATTGCTGATTTTCTCCGCTCTTGTAACCCAGATCTAGACATCTATTGTGATGTTAAAGATAACAACTCTCCTACTATGATATCTGGAGATGCATTACATCCTGACATGATCGTTATGATCAATAAGTCATGTTAGATTTTTGAACTTACAATAGGCTTTGAAATGGGTTTGAAATTGAACTATGATCGCAAGTCACTGAAATATCGTTCTCTAATTAGTGATTTAAGAGAGAAATATGATGGTACTTTTATTAATTTAAGTTTAAGTGCAATAGGCGGAATAGCTACAGAAAGCCAGTCTTTCATATCGATGTTAAATAACCTGAAGTTATCTAACAAGGACTATATTTTAAGAAAGGTGTTGGTGGTTACAATTAGAACTACCTACTTTATTTTTTGTAAGAGAAGTAAGTAATGGCCCTAACCAGATCTCTTGATTTGGTAGGAGACGTGTACCATACCTATTCCTGTATACCTTGTTTGTAAGTGAGTACTGGAATTGTAATGGCAGACCGATAAGAAATCAATTGAAGCTTTAAAATTAGTAGTAGAAGTAGAAGTAGTATTTTAATTATGATGCTTTTTCCTACTATCATTATAATATATTTTAAAATTTTTGTTACTCCGATTATTGCTTTTTGTTGTTGTTGTTGTTGTTTTTACTGTTGCTGTTGTACGTAAGCTACATTTATATTAAATGCACCGGGTATGCTTATTTGTAGCGAGTATCCTGCTATGTAAACAAGTATAGGGAAATATATTGAAGACGTTTAGAAAGAATTATTTTCATGATTTAATCGATTCTAAGAAAAAAACAAATCTACTTACATTAGAAATATCAACCATTGGTTTTTACTCAGGCAATAGAGTCAAGTTTGAAACATTAAAGAACTACGAAATAGACAACAAGTGAATATTAAGATTGTTGTAAATAGAAGTGACCTTACGCCCATCATGCTATATTTTCGTAGAAGACATTAGGAGGCGAAAGCGGTCATCCGTGTACAATTTTGCACAGTCTGGGTTTTCAAACAAGGGCTGCCCTATGGCAGAGTCGCATTACTTAGCAGTGCTTTTGCTTTTAGAACCCCCGAGGTGGCTGTTTCCTTGTAGGAGCTGCTGCTTCGAGAATACAGGACGGAATATGCTGCTTGATTCTATCAACTAACCCCGTTGTTTTCCAGTGAAAAAACTTTTGGACCAAGGAAGTTCCCCGTGTACTTAAAATTGCCCTGGCTTTGTTACGTTTCCCTTCCATTTGGAAACCTGATCAAAAAGGCTGTTAAGAAGTGTTCCGGCGCTGCTACCCCAAGCGTAGTTTATACCAGAATGAAAGCGATTTCAATTAACCACAAAGACCGTGTGCCTTCCACAAATTGTAGCATCGTTGTCTACTCATTTTCTTGCCAGTGCGAGGCTGGCTATGTCGGGTGCACGACTTTGACTTTAGTTGATAGAATCAATCAGAATATTCCGTCCTGTATTCGACAAGCATCAGCTGCAACAAGGGAAAAGCGACCTCAGGTTTCTAAAACCAAAAGCACTGCTAAGCAATGCAACGCTGCCATAGGGAAGCACTTGCTTAAAAACCCAGACTGCACGAAAAAATGTATACAGATGACCGCTTCCGCATGATAGATAGAGCTAAGCGTGCTTTCAACTTGGCCGTCCTCGATTCCGTCCACATCAAAGCATGAAACCCGTTGCTTTGCAGACAAAAAGAATTTGTCTCTTCATTGGGCCTTTTCAATTAACCATTTAGTTCCACAGGCACTGATTGGTCAAAACAACACCAATCCAGAAGTCAGACCTCTGATTGGCTACTTTCTAAACACAACTTGGCATAAGTTTTACTGATTTTTTCTCAATCTCAATTCTGACGATTTTCTACTCTGAACAGTGTCAGATGAAAAAAGCTTTTCAGCACTGAAATGTTGTCGCTGTCTTTGTGCAGTGTTGCTGTTTTGTACCACCAACAAGCTTATGTTGTTTTGTCCATTCCACTTATACCTTTGATTGCATTATTCTATCTGCAATTTATAATTGCTGTAAATTGTCTCTAAGATATATCACCTTATAGTATTTTGACATAGAGCGACATATGACGCTATAGCATTCAAGAGACCAATGATGTGTTATCTTATCAAATATCTCAAAACATTAAGGCAATGTTTCTCAACATCTCTAGAAAATGGTCCAAGAATTTTCCTGCAGTTTCTTTTACCTTGGATTTTAGACCAAAGAATACAGCCATATGCATCCGCTGTAGTAAACCACTGCATTTTCATAGAATCATTCCAGCATCAAACGGACCAAGACCCCGGGAGCCCAGTCGTTTCTGCCAACCACTTGTTCTGACCCCTCACTCCTCGACAACAATCTATTCCCCTGGTTGTGTAACCGCTCATAAATGATGGCTTCCTTCTTAAGCAATATAAAATGTTCCAGATTTCCTTCTATATTGAGGAATAGCTGTAGAACAAGCTGATTTGGTTTCCGCTTCTTAACATGAGTTAGGTCTGCTTAACAAAACGCTAACTTGAACATGTTAAAAGTTTAAGCATGTGCTCAAGTGATGTAAAGAAGAAACCAACGTTCAGAGATGGCATCGTATCTCAACGTTTTACATAGTTCACATGATATTCACTTACAGTGTGATGATGTTATATTCACGTCAATTGCTGTTACGCAATCTCGCTAATTTCTGTCCCCCAACGGGAGCTTTTGCCTCCCATCGGGATCCCTCTCGGCTTAACAGGAGGAGCATTTAGAGACTGCAGAGATGGCATCGTTGGTTTCCAAGAAATAAACTAACCCGAACCTAGTGGCATAGGCATCCCCAAACGTTGAAAATATATAGTAAATGAGATCGTAGCAAAAATTATGGCGATAGATCTGGGAAGAAAAATCTCTTAGACACAAATGATGTAAATTCTGACTGCTTATGACCACCATGAAGGAAAATCGAAAATATGTTCTGGCCTGAGTGAATAACACCATTGTTTCTGAGCTTGCATGCTGGTAAAATTGCGTGCAAATTCACCCAGATATGGTTTCAGATTGTCGTGTTAAGTTGGAGGGGGTTCTTGCTTTTCCAAATTTTTCCATGGTGTTAAAAATATCTATTTTCAGCAATTTTGTTTTATTCTTTTACTATTTGATAAAAGTAATGACAAGAAGCATCGTTAACGAGATCCTCTGATCGGTGAGATAAGGGAATTTTTCGAGTGAGAATGCGCAATCTGCAAATTAAGACAAAGATTGCTCAGGAATGCTTCAAAAGTGCAAGTATTGTTTTATGTCAATACGTCAAATGCAGTCAGGACCATGAAAGTCTAGAACTTTCCCATTTTGGCAGGCTTTCTAAACGGTACAAGTTTTGACTGTATCTTATCATTTTTGAACTTTTCTACAGAACACATAAAAATAACAATATCAGATACGGTGATGTTGATATAGTTGTGATGCTTGAATACTCCTTAAATACAAGTATATAAAATCTAACCTCGGTCGATTGATTTACAACACTACTCTATCGCCACTGCAAAACTCGCCGCGCAGCCCCTTGAGAAGGAACCAAGATCGCTCTTGTGTTATTCCAGCTCCCCTACACGTTTTCTTACATGTTTAGTCCATTTTCAGTTATGCAGGGAGACATACTAGTTACTACATTAGCCTTTCATATATGTTGAAACTAAATTGATCGTACTATGAAATCGATACAAAGAAATTTCATTTTGAAAAAGGTTCGAAAACGGTAGGATTTCGTTGTCTGCGGAATATCTTTTGCAAAGGATGAGGTACACAGGAAAATCGAACTGATTAAAGGATTCTGAAAAGATAGATTGGGGGGTTTCTTAATTATCATGGATATGGCAACGAATTCTGTGGTACCGATCGGTCCTAAAGCCATGACGTGACAAATAGTCCGTAATATGACAAAGTTTTGACTGAAGAGAGTGAACCTGGGCACAGGACATGTAATGAAATTATCTCGACCAGGAATGTTTGTAGTACAAAAATTGTTTAGCCGAACTGTGCCGGAAAATCCAGACCTTTCAGCCCCTGAGCATTTCAACCGTCTTGGTCCTTGGGTTCATTCTCATCTGGGTTTAATGGGAAACCAAAGAATCATTTGAAGATCCCAGTAAGAGATCAAATTTGCCCTGGGGAAGAAATGTTTGCAGGGAGATTTAGGTTTCTGATTTATTTATTGTGCAACAAGTTCTCTTTAAATCTTTTATCTTAGAAACTGTCCAAAAAATTAAATCTCACTTATGCATAAGAAATAGACATTTTGACGAAGAACAGATTGTTCACATCACTTAATAATCCACGATGGCTAAAACATGTTAGTAATAAATTTAAAAATATATCAGTCTGATAATATGTGAGCCAGTATTCGCAATTTGGTGAAATTATTTCAATTTTTTTGGAGATGACATGTGGTGTCTCAACCACTTCCACATAAAGAACAAAAGAGCACGTCATAAAACTTTTTGAGGAAATCGCCTCGCAACTCTTTATGTTGCTCAGTTATTTTTGTAGTAACAAGACTTTTGTAGAAATATTTCAAACTTTGAAAGGGCGTGTCTCACCTTTGATCTAATGTAAGTTCTCAAATTTTCACTGACTATCTCTACCAACAAGTGGAATACAGCGATTGTAAAAAGTTGGTCAATTTGTTGATTTCCACTGGGCGGAAAAGTAGCCTCTACAACCATTTTCCAACGATACGTTTGCCGTCACTGCTTTTCGTGCAATCTCCACGTGGTAGCGGAAAGAAGGAAGTAGCGAGAGGCAAACGATCCAGAAAAGCTAATCATGGATGACATGATGAGATTTGTTCTGTGCCTTTTGCTTCTTAGTGGCGGTATTTTATATCGAGACGCATTAGAACAGAAAGGAAATAGGACACGACTTAGAAGTGGCCTCTTGGTACGACCTGTTTATGGAAAACGATAGCAGGCTGAAAAGATTCATTAATGAGCGCATACAGCGGGATCGAAGTGTCTTGGACAGTAGTTATGTTGAACATGCAGTCGACACTATCACGCGAGTCTCAAGATTGCCAATTCCAATATCCTTGTACTCGGTAAATCTGATGATCATACGGCTGTGTCATTAGGCCCTTTTACCACTCGTGGTGATTGTGCCATATTACAAGCTCAAAATGATATCGGTTCAATCAGATAAGGTAGACCTAAAAGCTGCAGGTTAGTTTTTCAAACTATTTGTTTATTATAAAGTTTAAAACAAACTATATTGATACAAATCAACAGTTTAACCTTCATTTTCATAATAATTTCGTCCATTCTAAACTCAATATGTAATGTAGCGCCGCAGATTACTGATTATCCCTGTATGTTTCCTTGTTAGGGGTTATCTACAACCTGTGACACGATGATTCATCAACGTCATATTGTGCTGAGAGGAACACGTATTAATTCATTTTACTTGAGACATGTTGTACAGAGTAATAATGTTTGAATCGTCAGTTTTGGCCGCGGCTAGTGTCTTCCTTATCAACGGCAGGGAGAGGTATGGCTGTAAAGAGCCAGTTTAAATTTTCTCGCGATTTGATTGGTTGAGTTCTACTTTTAGATCCGCTACATTTTCCGCCTCGGCTACAACGATATGAAGGAATCCAATGGTCGCAGCACGTCACGAATAACGAGCTACGTGAGCGGACGCAACAAGCTCCAGTCTCAGTTTTAGCTGCTCAAAGAAGGGTGCGATGGTATGGACATATCTTACGCCTTACTTACACGACAAAAGGGCTAAATCAAAGACTTATTTTAGAAAGGAGAGAGAGAGAGAGAGAGGGCAATAGGCAATTACAAGCCGCAAGTTTAACTAGAAGTTGAACCCATAAGCCTTGGATATTGAGTCCAGGGTCCAAACCCTCCGCTACTAAGGCTACCCGGCGTACATCAGCCATTTGTAAATTGCCCTTGACAACGAAGCATTTTCGTCAGTTTTTGACTTAGCACAGGTCAGAACAAACAGTTTGGGTGAGAATAAAACAGTGTGATGGAAAAGGATCATGACACGGAGACACGTCTGTTTAAACATCATGCGTCAGATAAAACTCTGAACTACATTTTCCAGCAGTATTTGGCCTAGCGAAGCCAACAACGGTGGCACCTTCGAGAGATTGTAAACTAGGCGTAATCTTATTTGAAGAAGAAAACTGCGACCAATTTAAGTTACTCAAAACCCCGATGTACAGTTCTGAAGCTGTAAACGACTTCCATAAGTGCCATCTATCACATGACAAAACCTATACCCAACTCAGCACAAACCCGAGTTTTTACCCACAATAAAAATCATCCACAACGTACCTGTGCAGCGTTCGTTATCTGAAGTTGAATCTCGTAATCTCTTTGTAAATCTTCGATTTCCTTTTCCTTAAAGGAAACAACATCTATAATAAATTAGTTCAACGTGAAAAATTGTTACAGGTATATATCAAAGAACTGCAGCCATATGGTGCTACCACTTGCAAAATAACGGGATGAGTCAGGAAAGTCTGAAACTTTACATCTGATACATCTGGATTTCTACCGACACCCTTGTCGAGTGTTGCCATGTAGAAGTACATGTTGATGCACCCTGTACACTCATTTCCACTCCTTCCCTACCTAATTTTTCTACACAAAAACAACACAAAACACACATTTGCCTATTATTAGTATCTAAGTATCAATTGATACCTATACTGCACTTGGAACCCCTCCCCTGCCTGAACTATGTTTGTACCATTCCCTATCTTACGTAACTCTGAAGAAAAAGAGCCCATTTTACATGAGGGCACCGAAGAAAGGCATTAAGTACGACACATATGGACCATTGTCTCTTCGGATAGAGTCCTGTCTGAAATTTTGCTTTTCGAACATACTTACACTCGATCCAGTAAGTACCACAAAAACTCATCCTGTCAAGAAAGGTCATGAGTTATGATTCAAATCACGATTTTGTTTGAAATATTCCCGAAAGCGCCACGGAAAGAATGCATAACGTACAAAATATTCGGAAGTTCATCTTTTTTAATATTGGAATGCCCGAAAATTTTATTATCCGAAATACCAACTTCCCAAATTTGTGCTAGTTGAAGTATGTAAATAACAAGGAATAATTTTACTGGGCGGAACAGAAGAGCGTCGAATATTTTATGTCCAACATTTGGTGTCCAGATGCTTTTGTAGATAGTGCATGTCAATTTTTATGACCACGAAAAGTAAAAATTGATCCGGTCAACATTGACCTGGTGTAACATAAAATCGAAATTTAAGGTTCAAAATTTTGGTATTCAAAAGAGAAATAAATATAAAGAAAAAAAGGAATTATCCGACGTAACATAGAGCGTCGACAATCCATTGCCCGCAATTTTAGTGTCCAAATGGGTCGATAGTCAATACGTCTATACGGCTGCAAGAAATAAATAATGCTAAGGAAAAGATACGGTGCAACATAAGAGCGTAGGCAAGAGGCTTCCATAAAATGAAAGTGTTAAGTACCACGAGTATGTTTAGAATCAATAGTGAGGTAGTTAGTTGGTGTGATTTAACGAATTCCTACAAGTGGTATCTCCGCAGGCTGTCATGGTACTTACGGTATCAAGAGCACACAAGGTGTACCTATCATATGAAGTTACACACCCACAATCTTATCCTACCTTACTAGCTATGTCTAACAACGTTTCTTATATACAAGGCCAAGGCCTAGCAGTTTAACTTGGGCGTCGCAACCCATCTGCGGGTGTGTGGGTGATTGGTCAAAGGTGATGGCCTCTTTTGCTTCCTGTGGACACTCCTCACCTTTCAATATAAAATGAAATTTAATCTTCCGTTATCCAACACTTTCCTGCAACCACGTCTTGCTTACGAAATGGTTTTTGTATCTGACAGACACTCAATCAAACCAAAACAGACGTTTACAACTCCCTTTAAAATTTCAGTCCTCATAAAGACAAAAATGAAATCCAAAAGAGTAACACTTATCTAAAAAAAATATCAAGCATACCCATACAACTAAACTAACCTCCTTCTGGTCAACAGAAAAGACTACTGATAACAATACGAATGACCTCGTCTTGAGCATTCACGTTCTATCTTCTGGTTTGCGGGTAGAAAAATGACAGCGTTCGGTCCCATCGACGTAGCGGCATAGGCAAACCGCATAGCGCCGTCTAAGCAAATTGTACCCGGGGTGAGCCTCACTACTAATCAACTGTACAGTTCTGACTGAAAGCCTTTTTTGAGAGTCAGTAGAAATCAAAATCGCAGAACGTTTAAACAACAACAACAACTTACAACAAGTCGACGTAAGGACATAAAGAAGACGTAAGGACATAAAGAAGACGTAAGGACAGAAAGAAGACGTATACTAGTCGAATTGTGAAAAGCTGTAATCTGCAAGTTAGAAGACTTACGTCCGAGTTCGTCGTAGATGACAGAACCGACTCTGAAAATTCAAACGAAGTTCCAACAGTCCTCCGAAACGGTTTATCATAGTCTGACCCCAGGTCTGGTGTATCACGTGGCAGAGTTCCAGTTATTTCCTAAGTAAATAAAGAATGTTGGTAAGAATAATGATTCAGCATGACCGGAAAATGGGAAATCAATATTGTCTCAAAAAGCTTATTAAGGAGTTCTTCACAAGCTCATTGGGATACGAACCAAATCTCCTCAACGTAAGCGTCAATGAAATCACCTTTTCAGGGTCGTTGGACTAAGATATTTTCTAGTCTTATCTTCTTCCAGTGGTTATGGAACAACGGAGCACCAATTGACACCTTTCAATACGACGTTGCGTTGTTCTCGGGGTCTGGAACCAGTTAATATCTCTCTTCTCAAAAGCAGCTTCCGGTTTTTGATATCTAAAGTTTGTTTATTTAATAATACTCGAAGCTTGTTTTAAGTGAATCCCCTCTAAAATAATCAAAAGGTGCTATGCTATTAGGGTACAAAAATTAGCACAAACGTGTTGACTGCTTCGCTAAAGATACGATCTACACAATTTGAACTCGGAAGAAGGCCCTTTGAGTCCATGCCCCTATTTCACATAGATTCAAATGCTGATTTCCCACCTGTGCACCATCTCCACTTTCATTTTCGCATCCACTATGGCTCTTGTAATGTCTTAAGCTCCTAACATAGGTAAATTCAATAATGATAAAACATGGCCAATAATACCAAATACCTTACTACGTTTCGAGGGCATGTGGTCGACGGTACTGATAGTTGGCCTAAAATTATCATGATAACTTGGCAGCTACCGGGAATAACACGAGCTACCGTTCCAATGCATCGTTTATAGGGCGCTAGTTCGTACCTGGCCCCGTGCATCATCCCCATAGATCCACCAGGAAACTTAATTTTAAGCCTGAGACATCAACACCACCTCAATGATCATCACTAAGCAGGAAGTGGAACTACAACATACAGCTGTTTCTCTATCATTGGCCCTTAAATAAGCAGTGGGACCGATACAGAACCTCCCCTACATAAACAGTAAAGCCGCGAAACAGGCTAACTAACTGCAATAAAGGCTACGGAGGTCAGTCATTAGGTTCCAACCTCTATCTCCTGGGTTCAATTCTATTTTCGCAGGCTGTACGAGAATACTGAACACCAGATCATACTATGGATGATATTAAGTCTTCCTAGTGTCCTTACCGCTTCCCGCAAGCAAAGATGCCGCAGTTCTTCGAGTTTCTCTTGCAAACGCTCTTCCAGGGTGTCCTTCCTCGCCTGGAGGGCGGAAATCATATCCGCACAAGCTGTTCCATTGTCTACGAAAATATGACGGATAAACACATGTAATGTCTGACTTCTAATGATTACACGACACTGAGCAGTTTACATCCAGTTCTTTGATGAACAGTTGCCATGTTCAAAAGCATTTCTGTATATTCACTACGGCAAAGTAATACATATACCGTAAATCCTTGCTTTAGCGCCCGAGGGCTTAGTTTCCCCACTGATTATTTATTCAGGGGCCTATTCGGGGGTAGGGGCTAACATCCAAATGATATATTTCACATGGAGTTTTATTTACCGGGGGTTTATTCGAGGTTGGGAGCGAACCTAAGGACGTACGGTATGGTAGTTTTAAAGGGTTTGCATACTTAATTGTATTCAGTATATAATGCGGCATTATTTACTGCAAAACAAATCATTCCCTGTAGTCACAAGTTCTTTCAAAGATCATCAACGTCATGGTCGCGAAATGTAACACAGAAGTTCCCGTTTGGCCAGAACATAACTAAAGTAATGGCTAAGCTCAAGAGTCTGCCATTTTGTATAAAAAGAGTCAAATGTAAAACTGTTATCAAAATGGAGACATAACTGTCCTTCATAAGTAATACATTCAGGAATCATGTCACATCAATTAATATAAACAAGAGCATTTTTTTCACGAAAATCTCAATTAGCTCGATAGAATCAAAAGTGTCATCGACTTTGAAAATTTCAATGGATTTTGGACAGATTGATGGCTCGAATGGCAGTCCTTCCATGGTCAAGTCACATGACGACGGGAGGCTTGTCTCCAATACTACGCCGAGATGGATGTCCGTGTAACCAGTGGATGACTTGCAGCTAATGTGCAGATAAGAGTAACGTGAACTATGTTATGACCGGGTCACCATAGCTCAGTTGGCTGAGCAGTACGGCGAGATTGTATGGGTCCCGGGTTCGAATCCCGCTGGTGACATTTTCTCTCCCCTCCGGTATATCTTCAGATTCAAAAGATAAGTAAAGTGCACAGCTATGTACGAAATTACATACCTCCATCCACCGAGTAATAAAAGCTCGCACAATCGCTCAAGCTTCCACTGATGTCCGAAGAAAACGATGATGCCAATGAAGATGTCGACCTCGACAAATCTTTGGCTATTTCTTTCAAAGTACGCTGTCGTAAACTTTTCTACAAACCAAGTGAAAAAGTAGAATGCATACGAGTCATAAAAATTCTGAAAGCAGTTATATTCAAACAATTGTATTTGCTCCATCACAAGTTTCTCAAGACCCGTGCAGAAATAATCAAGTTAGGTCGTACATGCCTTGCATTCCTGTTTTCGCTTAATTACGCTCGCGACAGTTTCGTGATTCCCACTGTATTATAACAGCAAATTTTTGGCCTGTTAAAAAGGGGCGTGATCATTTTTAAAAGTATAATTAAGATCAAATTCTAAAATCGCTGTTAATGCCGAATAATAAAAAAAAAGTTATACCGGAAGGTGTTTGTTTTTTCTTGCGTCTTCTGGTAATTTTCTATCAATTAAAACACTTTCATATCTTTCGAAAAAATGATCAGCGTACGACCGCCCCTTGCACTCTCACGTGCTCGCCACACATTTCGACCTCTCAAATCTCAGTTGAACTACCAAGGAGACCAGCATTAGCAGTGTCAGTAATAGTTATCACTAGCAGTTTCTTTTCATCCTAAGCATCATACACTCTATTACCACTATATTTGACACGGGGATAGGACAAATAAACGTGTGATCCTTTTCTATGAAGTATCCACAGAAATAGGTCTTGTAGTTTATATTGTAACGGATGTGAAAACAATCGCTTTTCAACAATATAATAAGCAGTTAGATAGATCGGGAAACCCTTGCCACCAAAGTTATCACGATGAAACGGGATGGAACTTGGGAGACTAGGACAACTTTATAATCAAGTATGTTAAATAAGAACGAATTATGTGCGGCTGACACCAGATCGTTGTTACAGACAGCAGGCGATGTACCATTTCAATAAGAATGGGAAACTGAAGGGTTTATGATAAGCATCTAACCCCAATTTACATAATATTAAAATCCTTCGACTTATCGCTGTTGTAAAACGAATGAAAATGTTGTGGTGTTCCAGTTACCTCAGCAGCCTTCTTATCGAGGTAGAACTGATGTTCAGCGACCGCCATCAGCCATATGCCACGTGCCATCGACTGTGTACACGTGTACCAACTTACAACTTTGACATCTGGTTTGCTGGACCGTCGCAACGTCCCCATCCTATAGAAATATCGAGAAGCAAGTATTTGGTGAAAAAAGCTCTTTATCTCCACTGGGACAAACCAGTAACAAATGTTACAAATATTTACAAGAGAAAACAGTACTGACTTACGAAGGTTGACTCTTGATGCATCTTCAATTTAAAAACCGCCAGTCTACCCTAAATATTTGAAAAACGTCTTGAATCTCAAATAAACAGAAAAGAAGCACTTGAATCTGTAAAAACGGGGGTCTATCCATCTGTCAGGCTGCCGGCCACCTACGCACACTTTACTTGGGGGGCTAGTGGCCGAAATTTCTACGTACGGATTCTGTAAGATGAGTAGTAAGCAAAGACAGGGAGTAGAGTACGCCACAGGGGGTGCAGGGGTGGTGGGTGCGTGTAAAGGCTCCAGTGGTAACAGAGCTTATACGATTACCATCTCAAATAGGAATAAAGAATTTCTCTCAAGTTGGAAAGATCATAAATGTTTGGTAACATAGGAAGATCAAATAGCTAGTTAAAAGCTTAAAGTGAAGTAACTAAAAATAAAAGACATTTTTTGCATTGTGAGTATTAGGTATGGCTACAAACATGGTTGGAGGACGCGTGTGATGTGGACCACGTGCTCTGTTATCACTGATCACGTGCGATATAACCACGAGAGAACGAAGTACGGGTCTGACCACAGCGATCATTACCAATTCAATTGTGCCATAACTTACGATATGGTGTACATATAAGCAAACGCATCCCTTTAATGCTTACAATACTCAAATAAAGAAAGATGGCTGAATCTGCTATGAAGGGCAATAATCTAGAAACCGAAGGAAGTATGTCCAGTTAAGAAATCTCTTAGATCTTACGCTGCCCACTGCACCCGCAATTAATTTTTTCATTCTTGTCCGCTCTTTATTTATTTCCAGAAAAGAGAAAAGGCAATATTTTGGCAAAGCAAATGGCCAAGCACACACGTATGCAGAGTTACATCCGTCTGAAGGGTTAATAATACAGGCAACACCCTTTGCTGGTAGAATTAAACTTCACCTCCGCGTTTCCGTTAGGTTTCCAGAAAAATATAAAATCAAACATATCTACGAGCTACAAGTTTCCAGCCTATGTTTCTTTATATTCCGTGAAATATCGTAGAATCTAACCGCAGCCAACATCCACAACAGATCAATTTCTCAGAATAATAAATTTATCGTAATTCAGTGAAATAGTGATGTAGAATGTAGAAAGACAGTCTTTGCCATTTACATCAAAATTGTAACAAAATCATTTTTCAGAAGCAGACGTTTAGTAGAAAATAGGTAAACTAGAATTAGCAATTTTGGGCAACCATTTTTAAACGGCGCAGTAAGGAAGGCTCAGCAGATTTGAATACTGCCAAAATGTGATTTTCTTGTATTAAAAAGATACACAGCAAAAGCAAGGAAGTATCTGGGCTTTTAGAGCATTAAAAAGAGAAAGTTATACCCAAGAAATTGTAGGGGGGAGCAACAAGAGGCCCCGTGAAGTATCGAGTTAAATAGGGGTACACACGAGTTACAGACATAATATATTTCAAATCCTTACTTGTGTACGTTGGTAGTGGATGCTGACCTAGAAGAGAAATTGGAATAAAAAACTAAAGGAGATGTTTCCAATCGATCACTGCAAAGGTACTGCGGCCAGAGATGGGGCGCTATCATGTTGGAACTTACAAGAATGTAACCAAAGCTTACCATTCAGTTTAAAATGGAAGGAAAATGGGCACGTGCCGTAGTGTCTAAAACAAGACGAATTGCAGCAAATCAAAGCATCCTTGAACTGCAAGCCGAAAGTCTTAAAGAAGCATCTTGGGTGCGGCATTGATCTCATCTCTTTTCCTCATGGCAAAGCTTGGCAAACAAGCGGATTCATATTGAAAATGTTTCGAATGTTCCGTTGTTATACACTAATGTCTGACAATAAAAGGGTCTCTGAATAATAAATTGTCCCCACAACAAAATAAAAGATTGAACAAAAGTGGCCCAGGTTAATGTCAACAACAAGAATTGGTGAGGGGAGTGCTCAGGGGTCACATCAGCCAAAAGGTGGGGAAGGGGCTAAAACATAGCAATGGTATAACAACCATAAATATATGGTGGGTGTGGCTGTCGCCAAAAGTGGTTTAGTACATGCATTGTCAGTAAATACCCAAACAGGAAAACAAAACAAAAGTTATTGGAGGGCGTGCACAC
Source organism: Carybdea cf. marsupialis auct. non (Linnaeus, 1758) (assembly GCA_010016065.2). Taxonomy (NCBI): domain Eukaryota; kingdom Metazoa; phylum Cnidaria; class Cubozoa; order Carybdeida; family Carybdeidae; genus Carybdea; species Carybdea cf. marsupialis auct. non (Linnaeus, 1758). Next base: position 7,295 of record JAAAKL020004060.1, on the reverse strand, counting down.
TGGCCACCTACCTCCCGGTGGTTACACCAATGCAGAGTGTGGTCTGGGATTAAGGTCACTGTCTTGGACACTAAGCAAGTCAGAGGATACTTTTCAAATCGTATCAAGGTAAAGAACCAGCCGTTACCTCTCCCTGTAACATACCGTGGCTACCCCATGACACGGGGGTTTGTTTAATGAATGAATAAAGATTACAATTTTCTACCAACATCAAGTTCCATGCATTCGCACTCAATTTAGTGATTAATTTGAAAAGTTTTAAACATCGCAGAATATCTTACCTCGTCTTCTCTTTGATTTCAACTGAAAATTTTTTGTCTCTATAATACAGATTTTCCATCTGGCTCCACATGTAAAGCTAAAAACATAACAATATGTTTGATGTATCTCAAGACGCTAATATTAAAAATACTTCAGTACGAGGACTTCGATCGAATATTTATTGAACTATACACGAAAATGAAAAGCAAACAATGAACAGTACGAGATGAAGCAAACAAACAAAGCGGAAAGAAAGAATGAAAGAAAAGCTCACAAAGACAAAATGTAAAAACAGAATAAATAAACAACGTTAAAATAAGAAAATATAAAAGAAAGTAGGAAGGTATAAGTCAAGTACAAAAGTATGCAGAGAGAAAAAAGAAAATAACAAAAAAAGAAGAAACGACAAAAAGAAAAAACGAATAAAAACAAAGGAGAATAAATAAAGGAGGAGGAAAAGAGAAGGAAAGAAAGAGACAAACAAACAAAGAAAAGAAAAGTTAAGAAAACGAAAAATTGGGAAAAGACTGTCTACTCTGGGTAGGGGCAGTAGACTGCAATGCAGCATGAAAGTGAGGCCGAAGACATGTTAGGCAGTTACGCTTGAAAGAACTGAGATAAAAAGTAACTCGAATAAAAACGGTGAAGGAAAAGAATGTCAAGCGTGCTGAAAAAATGGGCAACAAATATACCCCAGTTAATAATTAGTTGCAAAATAACCTTGTTCTACTCACGTGACGTGGAAACTTTTTGTCCTGGAAGTCATACTGTCCTATACCCCTATGGCTCAGTCCCAATTTCCAAGGGATCTGCCCTTTATCCTAGTAAAAATGAGAAATTAATAAGCACTGAGAATACTGCAACGCAGCTTAGCATCAACACCTGTGTATCTTAAATTATGTACGAAGATAATACGAAAGGCAAATATTCATGGATCAATAACGATTAACACTTTGATTTTCACTCACATGAAAACTTCCACTGATCAAAGATAGCCTCCTCAATCTGCTTGCGAATCAGTCATCTTACTACCTCATTATATAAGCTAGATTAGGGCGTGTAATACCGTGCTCCTATCTCAACCGCTAATAGATACATGCAATAGGCACAATTCATTGAAATATACTAGTTAAGTGGCATGTATGAACATGTGGGGCTTTTAGTAGGAACCAACTGACGTCTGCTATCTAAGATATATCAACAGGCATGCGATACTCGATATGCCTAGATGAGAATGCATTTTATCTGGCATTTACAAACTGGCAATTACTATCCTCGGTTGTTGTGGCTCACGCATACTAATTCAAAGATCATAAACTTGCGTAATTCTATTCAAATGATTAAAAATAACTACTTTGCAGTTACCTTCAGACCCCTCGACTCATCACTCGATAAAAGTACTTCAAAGCAATCACCGCGAAAAAAGGAAACCAAAGCAATATACCGCCATTTAAACAGGTGATCATTCCCAAGGTTGAGGATGACAGCAATAAGTAGTGCAGAAATCACTGTTGCAGAAGTTTCAGCTGTTTAATAAATAAGTCTCGTACACGTGGACCCCAAAATCCGCACCCCGCGCTCCCAATCAAGCAATGCCTCACCGTTGGGCATTAATAGGGGGGCTGGAAGTTAATTTTTGGGCCACAGTTATAGCCGCACAGCATAAATTCATGAACATTACTCACGCTTACCCATAAACTACCACAGACAACATATCATTACCGATGACAAAACCTTGAAAGGAAATCTACAGTTTCTTACCTTCACATCATAGTAATGCACTCCATACATGGGTAGTCTCTCCACTATACTCAGATAACTACGAGAATGGAAAAAGGCTTTGTTGACAAAGTCTATGCACCACGATTATGCATACATATGTATGTGTGACAAAATACCTCGAATCATTCCAATCTTCACTTGTAAAAGTAGCAAAAACTTCAATTGCAATAAATAAACAAAACAGTGATATATTGCTTATACAAGAAATAACAACCTTACCTTGAAAGTGAACTTACATTCCAAAATGAAACAAACGTTGTAACAAGCTGTATTAATGTTTATAGATTTTGGGGTATTTGTGAATGTAAATCGCGATGGTAATGCTATTTGCATGTAAACGTGTAACCGAGTACACTTATACAAACAGTGTCTTTTACATCCATTGCATTTCGATTTTGCTTTAACGGGGCAGCTGTCTCAAGTTCCGAAATAGACGTTTTGGTAAACCACATGAAATTTTATTCCCATCTGGTTTGGCTTTGCAATCTTCAATTCAAAAGTACAAACTATATTTCTACTGATAGCGCTGTATCATAAAGACTCGTTTCCGTTCTGAATAGTCTCACTTTCTAAGTAAAAGGGAAGAAGAAGTTGAATGGAAATATTTTTTGATGTCCGTATCAGTCATATCTAACCGATAAAAGCAGCGGATGTGGCTTACAACACAGAAAGAAACACACACACACACACACACACACAAGCACAGAGAGAAGCACAGAGAGAAGCACATACAAAAGCACGAATACAAATACACACAGAAACACGAACGGAAACAAACACAAAAACACGAACAGAAACACAACAAAAACACAACACAAAAACAAAGACATAAAGAGACGCCATTGTGCAGGGAAGAATAACTGAAATTCATCTTCCAAACCAGTGTCTTTCCAAAACGAATACCGTCATAAGTAACACACGATGTCGATACCCATAACAGATTACAATGCACGAATATGCCTCACTCCAAGTTGGCGCTTACACAAACAAAAGAGAGTTTTGGTTCTAGAACTTTTGTAATGGCTATCATCTTTTCAAACAACAGATATGTGCTTTGTAAGAATTAAGTATTCATGAAGAAATTCTAAAAATAATATGTACATTGCATATTTTTGTGACAACTCCTTGGCAAGGTGTAAGCGATCATGCAGAGAAAATAACACATTTTAGACCCCACCTAACGCCACATCACTTTAAATGTTTCCTTTATCTTCAGGTTAAATGCACCTCAAGCCGCAAATGCCTGTCCATCATTGGTATTTATTGTTAAAGATATCCAACCTACTTGACTTTAAGTGTATTCCTTTTCCCTAAGCTTAAGAACTTTTCATTATTCATTGTAAGTTATTCGAATGCCAACCTCCAACCCGTCTTTCAGTTTCGCAGTCGCCTCCAAAAACTGAAGTTTCTTTTCTTGGACTGTTTTTAATCACACAGGAGGGGCAAAGTATTTCATTGTCATGTAAGTAACATACATCAGCAACGCAGCACATCAACGGCCTGACGTTTAGAGAGGAACGTATTTTTTATGCAAAAGTATTCCCAGAATCACTAAATCACAATTACTATTTACTCGTTGTTCAAACTGGCTCCTGAAACGTTGACATTAATCCTGTAAAGTAGTATATGACCCACGTTACACAGTACTAGAGGTACTCAAGTAGCTTTGAATACCAGATAACAAAACTTCGTCACATAGCATCCATGTTATACAGCACAAATCTGCGGTCTTACTCGCAGTAAATCAATAAGGGCCTTTAACTAGGAGTAAATAAATACTTTCGCAGGCTGTTGCTTTATCTATGGTAACCCCACTGCGAAGACCCCTCGCTCCCTTGGACACCACAACAGTTCCCAATACACTACAGGTAGTCGTCGAAATTTAACTCTATGCAATAGGATGCCCTGTCTGCCTAGCCATATTTTTAGAATATTTCTTAAATCCTCTCCTCCGAAATCGGAAATAGAAAGTGAGAAATCTTTTTGCGGCAACACATGAACATGAACGACAAAAAAGCCAGAAAACAAAAGGGGGGTGGGGGGGGGGAGAATTTTAAACTTACTTGACTATTGCCTCTCCTCTGAAGATGCCTGTCATTCTCTTATAATGGGCGACGGCTCTTTTCTCGCTGCAATAAATACAACAGGAAGTTATAGGCATTGTGCATCTCGGAATGTGGCATTACAGTGTTGGTGAAGTTAGCATAATCTTTCGTTATTGTTAAAAGCTCGACATGTAACGTAATCAAGTTGTAAGTTTACTCATATCACGTGAATGATCAGAATGGCCATCTTATCCCTACAGCCATCATACTTCATGTAGTTATACTTCTGGAATAAAAATTGGAAATGTACATGAACCCATACACTGTTAGTCTTGCAGCATGTTGATTCCTCATCCGTTTTCACTAAATGCCTTCAAGTGGTTCTATAGGAGGCATTCAGCTACTGTCCCCTTCGAAAATTTGCGTTCATTGCAGATAGTCTATCAAGGTCAACTTATGCCGTTGCCTTCAACCCTTTAAGTCCTGACCTCATTAATACAAGCACTTATCCTTTCCGTGCGAAGAAGAGAATGAAGACTGAAGACGTTCAACGAATCATGACCCTATCCTTCATTTGGGACCTCAAAAAGACCTGCTTAGTAGGTGCTCAGCATTCAGAAGCATGTACTACGTACATCAGTGTTCTGTCCGCAAGTGTGGAAGGACAAACTTGGATATAAGCATGGAAAGAAACTCAAAATATTTTCCCGAGCCGTGCGAGCTCGAATCGAGGATCTGAGATGGTATCTGCTACCAGCGTTGACCTGGATAACAGGAGCCAGCAGGGCATGGTTGTCAATGCACCTCAACATGTACTTGTCCTTGGTAGTTCACCCATTGGTAGAGCCTTAGGAAGACCTTGTGCAAATTAACAGTTCGGAGCCTTGAATGATCCAGGGCACTACCACTACATTTCCAGCGCACACAGTGTAAGTGGACAGCGTAGAACATGGACTTGTTACCAACTCCTGATCTACAAACAGTACAGATAACAACAGTCTTTCCAGGTTTCGGCAACTGATATTTTAAAATGCTGAAAAAACTGAAAATTTCCGGTACTGATTAGTATTTTTCAAGATAAAATTTTTCTGGTGTCAACTTTATGGAGTGTTCCTAGATATCCAATAAAAATCACATCGTTACAAATATGGGGGAAATACCACTTACCATTCCATCCACTTTTCACCAGTCATCTTTAAACTAAACTATCCCAGCACCTTAAGAACTTGTAGTGTCACTGCTGGCACTAACCCCCGCCATTTAAGACTACTAGTGCTAGTTTGTCCCGACAATAAAAGAATGGAGGATTAAAGCACCAACTTTAAGGCCAAAATTTTCACAAAGAAAGACTCGCCACAATTTTGACGCAGTTCACATCAAAACTACATCGTCTAACAGAGGGAATGTTTTTGAGACTAGAGGATTTGAAATTACAAGTTTAAATAGACACTGGGAAATAAAAAAAATGTTACGAAAATCCCGCTGGTAGTATAATTTTCTATCTTTTAGTATCTTTTCAAAATAGGGGTTACTAGTTCACACAGAATGGGATAGCGCGTTTATATACAAATGGCTAGAGGAACTTTCAAGCTGCATTCGCAAGTGCACACCGATAGCAGAACCTTGCCCTATATGGTTGTAGTTTGATTTATAGTTATCATTGGATTGGCAACGTGGTACAATTTGACTTGTGTTGTGTCTGCGCACAGAAGGAAGAGGCCCTATGTGGCAACATTCTGTCAGTTACCCCTGGGCGGTACTTGCCATATGCATCATACCTATGGTGCACCTGATATCCTACGGGATTATGATAGTCATCATAGTCATCATTTGTTTGGTATACAGCCCGATATTTTGAGTTTCCGGCTAGTCATATCGGATAACTGCAATCGCATCTCTAAAAATCAATAGGCCTTTTTCCGTCCAAGGAATACTAGAAATCACGAATTCCTTAACTTCCAAACATCAAGACGTGCACAAGAATTGATCTTGTAGTTGAAATAGTTTTATTGCAATTTAGTTTTCTGGCTGCTGAAAATGTCAACTTTTCGCCCTTTAAACGTCAGTGACAAGAATGGGGCAAACCTATTATACATGTTAGAGACAGTTATTCAAAGATGCAGTCGGCCGGCTTAAAGTCTAGTTGCATATTTAACGCTTGATTTAATATAACGATCAAGGGAACGAACAACATTCTGAATATTGCTATCGTTTCCAGAATAATAAGTTGGGGTGACGGGTAGCTAAACAATTCCCCGCACTAATCACTTACCAATATGATAAGGAAGGATGCTCTTTTAATACCGTCATTGGAAGGACAGGAAGCCTTTTCAAGTCACTTCGAGCTATCGATTCACTGTAAAAGGAGAAAAATGGCAACCATCAAAGGAAGACCTTCACGAACCTTTCACCATAATAAAAGCATTCCTTTATTGAGAGAAAGGAATTCGACATAATGGAACTAAACAATTTTGAAAATTGGCATCTATTCGCCATAATCATTAATAACGCAGTTTAAGAGGCGTGTAATGAGAGATTTCCATCCATTCATTATCACAAGACAATAGCAGATAAGGTACCTATACGAAATGCTGATACCAAAAGTCCCATATTATATTCCAAATACGGCAATTGATGTGGGCGGATGGTGCCAACAAACTCTTTGAAAATTGCAAACCAACGTCAACAATGATGACGTCACATTGACCGACAGCAATAGTGAGTGCAGACAGACAAAAAAATTTAACGTTTCCGAGAAGATGGCGATTGACATTAGATTTTAAAGTGTCCAGATCATAAGTAAGAGGAAAGCCGTCTGAAGATAGAGAGTTAAACATTTTTGGCAGTCCTAGGGAAAAATTCTTAGAATAGAAATTTCTGTTGATTTTAGTATGCTGTAGTGTTTTGTAGGTAAGCATGAAATTAAGACATTGAATTCAATTGAATTGACTTGATAGTAATTCGTGTGTGCACATATTTTCTACGTCGCTATAGGAGAAACATAGGGCACTGAAATCCAGGTGAAGGCTTTAAACATAATACACATAAACAGCTGCAATTGAAAACGCAAAAGTTGCCATTCCATTAAGAATAAATGCAAATTTTCATATGCACAAGTCGGATCTTACTTTTTGTAAAAGAAAACCCACCCAAATTTAAGGTAAGGACTCAAATGATGTAAATTGCATGTACGAATGTACTGCTGCA
>JAAAKL020004059.1:0-21718 GCA_010016065.2 Carybdea cf. marsupialis auct. non (Linnaeus, 1758) | reverse complement strand
GAGTCGTCAAATGCAAAGGGTGATTATAAGGCCCCTTCAATAGAAATAGGAGACATTGTGTTTGTTAAGGATTACTGTGCAAAGAGATCGTTTTGGAAACTGGCTAAAATCGTATCTTTCATTACAGGTAGAGACAAGGTCGTCAGAGCAGCCAAGATACAGGTAAGTACATGCAAGGGCACACAGATTCTCAACAGACCACTTCGACATCTTGTGCCACTAGAAATCTCCAAGGCCAAGGGTTCAAACCCAGAGCAAGTTACGAATGATTAGTTAGATATAGAAGTAACAGTAGCAGGAGAGCATAGTAGTGCATAGTGTAAGTAGAGATCATGGTTACACTTATATTATTAATTACCACATTAATGTTATTAGAGTACTTTTAAGAATTTGTTACATTATAAGTGTGAAATCGTCAGGTTCATGTTTGATAAAATGTTTGTATCAAACGGGGGAGTGTGTTGTGACGATGTAATTATGCTAATTATTCTCTATTGTTTGTATCATTATAAAAGCATTGTTGTAAGAGTTGTAATTCAGTATGCGTATGAACTGTTCATGTGATGTAGAGCTTCTTATCGTTAACAAATAATTTGGAAAATGCACATCTCGGTTTGGTTGATCCTGTACTCTTAGATATCGAATCTATCGTCTCCACAACAATCACTATAATCTCGGCACTTCATTTGAAAGCACGGCATAATGTCTAAACGCTTTTGGTTGCTTGGCAATCAGTCACGTATCATTCTGAACATGCCATGTATGAAATGTAATTTCATTTCTAGTCTCTCCCTGTTTGGTTTTTTCTCATATTCCCTCACATCCAAACATGCCATCATGCCATGTCCTTCTTTGTCTGTCCCTCGGTATTTTCCCCTCCATATTCCCTCCACAATTATTTGCAATACTACACGATGTCTAACAGGACCGAAGGTTAAAGTTTTCTTTTTCTGACATTACGTGGGCTTCCTTTTCTCTTGTACCATGTATAACGTTCGTTATTTCTCTTTCACAACTGAGCTCACGCATTTCCGTACCACCACAATTTGAACGATTCGAAACGTTTTCTTACGACTGCCTTCTTTGTCTTGGTGTCTATCCCATAAAGCAAAAACGACCAAAAATACTACACAATCATTATGCACTCTTCATGTTTTTAAATGAATTCGCCATAGATCTACGGCTAATATATAACGTCAAACTAGTTGCAGCAGTACGCCTCGTTGTTTCAGAGACAAAAGAGCCTGTGAAGATCAATGTGGTGTTGTACAGGGATGTCAAGCGAACTTAATGATGAGAGAGCTGGACAAAGTTAACGGGTTGTCGGAGAAGGTTATTACCTGACATGTTAGTTTGAAGACCATGGCGCCTTGACCTTTTCCTCTATGATGCAGACGGTGCAGTGCTTATCAGTAGTGTCAACAAAGATACTGGAGGACATTTGGGGTGCCCCCTTAACTTATTCTTCAAAATGGAAAACTACCATCTGCAACCACTCGCACAAATCAATATCAATTGGGATGTTAAATTGTTTATTGAACATCAATGGTAAATCAATATATTTCTGTTCATATTTAATGAAATAGTGACCACACCCTTTTTGACAGGTCAAAATTGGCCTCCACCTATCTCCCCCCAAATAATCTCTTAAGAGCCCGTTCCTGAACAAAGGCTTATGATTTTTACTTAGCATAATTCTGGAGGCAAGCAACTGGAAAGGGCCACGTAGAAATAACAAGATGATTGAGAAACTAGGGCTACAAAGCCGACAGAGATTACATACTGCTGTAAGGATAAAACAGATGACAAACTTTGAATACTTTGGGAGCATTATAATATCAGATAGAAAATGCAACAGTAAAATCAAAAAAAGGACCGGTTTGGCTAGAGATGTGTTTTATAAGTTGCGCAGGGCGTTTCTAAATAGAAAGATAAGCATTAGTACAGATTACTCAGTTCTATCTACTAGCACTGATCGGTCAAAAACACCAATCTGACTGTCAGGGTTCTGATTAATTACTTTTAAAACACAGTTGGGTACCAATTTCATTCCTAAATCTTCGTGTTCCACTCTGACGATCTTTTACTCTGAGGAGTGTCAGGCGAAAAAAGCTTTTAAGTACTCCAGTTCTATACATTTCACCTATGTTAAATACGCTCTGTTTTACTTGATTGTATGTCATAAATATGTGGAGGCAACATTAATCTATCTAAACAGACATATTAGTAACATCAGCATACATCAGTATCTATTAGGCAGCTTAGGTTTATCTATGGCTTTCAGCCATCTATCAATCTGTTTTGGATCAGTTTCTCATGTGCCTACCATTCAGCTCTATCGTACCATCGGCCCAACTTTTACACTAGTTGTTCATTAACTGTTGGAAAATCTTCTCCAATATTACATCTTAGTTCCTTCTATTTTTCGGTCACAAATACCAAACTATTCAACGTTTTAGCTTTAAATTTGGTCCCACACAAATATAAACTTGTTGAAAAAGGCTATAGCATTTTTCATTCCAAGCTGGTACTAGCTGGTGCAACAGCATGCATAAAGGTCTTGAGTGGTGCACTGGGGATTGAATTTTTACAGTTTGTCGAATGATGACCAAATCCTCTACCAGTGCGAACAAGGTAATTGAGATGGTGCTTCTTCTTGATATTCCAACCTCGAGCGCTTGTAATCCGGTGGTGAAACTGCTTGTTATAAATCTCACGAGTACACTATAGTAGCCAATTACCATGCTTGGATTGGTTTGGGTAACCTAAAATACTAGAAATTTTGCTGTAAGACACCCCTCCCCCGAGCCCTTACCCAGTACTGGAGATTAGCAGTAGTCTGCGAGGAGAGGGTGGGATAAAGATCTACTTTGGTACGTACAAAAGTCTATATAAGCAATGCAGAAACCCAAAGTCCAGCAACAAGATAGGAAGGATCATCGAATTGTTTCTGTGATCCACAGACCTCTTATCACCTTAGCATCAAATAATACATGGGCTCGATAAACAAGAATCGTTGGTCGTGGTTACAACTAAACAAGGAATGTGGGAAATTTTCCAAGATTCCTATCTGCCGTAGTGCAGTAGTTGCCTTATTATTTTATGCCCAAAACCTCGTGTAGCCTCGAAGACTCTCATCCTATCGGGATTAAAAGCCCTGTCATTAAGAATTGCTGACTTAATCTTGACCTTTATATATTTAGGTTTTGGCAACCTTCAGAACAATATATAAAGTAACTATCAACAAGATTATCTACGGTAAACAACTTTTAAAAACACTGAGAGCTTTGAAATTTCGAAATCATTGTAACACAAGCCCATTTTTTCTCGGATTTTTCACTTTTACGTTTCCACGTACAATCATTACAGTCCTTTGTAAAAACATTAAAAAATGCGGAAAATAAGACCCTTTATTTGGCAACCACCGAATATAAACCCTCTCCCCACTCATATACCCCCGCCCCAAGGCTTCTATTCGTCTTCGAAGTAAAATTTTTTATGTAGAAAACTTCCTTCTGTTGCCAGTTGTTAGGTTCAAGTATTGTTGTTTTATCTACCAGTATAAAAATGATGCCATATACTAAGAGTGCCAGTCCTAACTATAACACCATCCACCAGGATTTCATCGAATTAGTCGGGGAAGCAAAATGCCCTAGTAATGTGAGCCTATTATTTAAACGCACCTCAGTAAAAAACGCACGACGACCCAGGTATTATATTCGGGACTTCACTATACCTTCTGCACCCTTTCTGTAGCTTTTGATTTACATATTTATCATTCTGAAACACCACTTACCTTGAACATAAACCATTTAATGGTCTGCTCCACAAAGGTTTATGGTTTACATTTCATACCTACAGACACGGTACGCGCCTGGAAGCAATCTTATGATGCCAAATATGATAAAAATATTGTTTGGACACAAAATTTTAAGTTATTTAAAAACAATTTGAAGAGCAGAGGTCCATCTTCAATCCTATATGGCTCTTTACGTATCAAATGGTATTAGGACGTAAACAAGACTCTCAAAAGGAGACTTCATAGTTGCCTACCAAAATATACAACATAAGTTACCATCTACTTACTAAGGCTTCATGATAGCTTTCTCATTTCCCCCATAGGTATAAATTAGTAACTTCGTAAAAAATCTATCCTTTACCTTCTGGTCTGCTTGAAAAGATGAAGTATTCGATCGATTTATATTTTGAATAGAAAAATCATGTAGCAAATGCATTTAAAGCGTTCAAGTCTTTAAGGTTCGTCTTTTCAATTCAGGGATCTCAATGCCAATAACTCTGTATGTACTGAAATACTTACGTCAGAAACTTGGAAACGTGGCAGGTACGCTGATTTATCAGTTAGCTAAAGAAAAATAAATTTATTTTGGAAATTGCCCATGATAACGTCAGACAAAAGCCCGGAGTTGACACGTACCTAAACACTGTTCCATAACACATCATTAGAACAGCGCTTACTAGTAAAATTAATTAAATTTCAATTTTAGGTTATAAACAGATAATTGAATGAAAGAAACTAATTTAGGTGCAATTTACACGATTCATACCAAAACAGAAGGTTTTATTCTAATTGATTTCATCCGCTCAACATTTTGTGTTTTGTGTCCGTGACTCTTCGTGAGGGGGGGGGGGGGTATAATGACGTCATCATTAGCAAATTCTTGCGCACTTTTTTTTGAAAATACTCCTGAACTCCTTAAGAAAAGTCAAAAAACTTCAGAAAGACTGGCCAAGTCGTTTACATGATATCTTGGGCAATAAAGAGCTGCCAGTCTAGCAGGCTCAACGTTCTGGATAGGTTTTCCAACAATCACGGTCGGCAAAGAATTCTGACCTCGAGAATCCATTGCCAATGAAGGAAGTACTGTTTAGTATCTGTACACTTTAAAACAAAATTATTATCACTGTATCTCAAATCTCCTTGAAAAATTATTGGAATTTACCCTGAGTTCTTCAGAAGTTTTCCATGAATTCACTTCCCAAATCTAAATTCCTCGCGTACTCCAGGTTTTCCACGTTTTCAAGGCGAGTGGAGAGGAAGTGATGACGTCACAAATCAAAGGTTTTGGAGATAGTAAGATTTAGCTCCAGATAATTGAAGGCAACCCTAGAATAGACAGTTTCCCAAAATAACACACGTATAGTGTATATGGACTTTAAACTGGATGCGCTTATATTTCAAAAATCTCTGGTAAAAGCTCTGTTAATATTCCTTGGTTCCGTACGTTAGGATCCAGCGTCAAATAATAAGGTTTTGTTAGGGAGATTTAAAACTTTGAAAGCTGATATCTCGGTATTGGGAAAGGGAAACACTCTTAACTTTGGCCATTGACACTTTTACTTATAGGGCAACATGAAAATGAAGTATTTTCTCCTTTGTAGACAAACGAAAAATCTTGAGGACTCGATTAATCTCAGGATGGGTAAGCACAAACAGGATCTGTAGGTACAGAGTACTTATTGAAATATTTAGATAAAAAAGCCACTGGAATATATTTCACGAGACAAAAATTCACTACTTTTTATCAAAGTTGCCCTACGTTGGGAGATCACTGACAGAGAGCGCAAATAGGTTGCTCACGAAACTACTACAGTGCAAAACGAGAAATGTAGTTACCAAAAATGGAACTGTCGGATTACATCACCTCAAGAACATGGTCATCAACTTGCAAGGTTTTCAGCCACACCTAAAAGGCATCTGGCCCCTGTTTGAGAGCCACTAAAATATAGGGAATGGACTTTTGTGTAACCCGGCTTCAAGAGATCTGAACATCCATGACACAATACCCAAATGATGGAAGTATGCCAGTTCGATATTCATGCAACAATGATGCTCTCCGGCAGATAAATACGTTACAAATACGTTTCACCATGTTAAACAACAAAATTAGCTGACCATACTTATACTCCTGAATGGCCTTTAAAAAATATCGTCTTACCTTAGTTCTGGTACATCGTCAACGGGTCGGTAGTCCGTGGTATCAAGTATTGTTTTCTACGAGAAACATGAATGACATTAAATGTTGAATTTTGGGGGCGTACACTTGGGGGCGTACACTTGGGGGCGTACACTTGTGGGCGTACACTTGCGGGCGTACACTTGCAGGCGTACACTTGCGGGCGTACACTTGCGGGCGTACACTTGCGGGCGTACACCTGGGAGCGTTTTTCTTCAAAAATGAAAAACATTTCCTAATTCATCATAAAATTTGCCTGAAGTCGTAATTAAGGACAAATCAGTTTCCGTAAGAGAAATAAGTTGCCCATGCGACATTCATATCTATTTCAGAATTCATTCTTAAAAGTGTACAACAAGAAATCAATTACAGTAAAAATTGCCTTCGATACCCCCCCCCCCCCCCTCCCTCCTCCTCAATAGTCTTCCAACGGTTCGCTCCTGTTAAAATGACACTATCAACTTGGGACACCAAAATGGAAGTTCACTTCTACGATGAAATGCTGGCGAATATTTCCCAGTACGCCTACCATTAAGAATGAGCACTGGCTGGACGTCTCCTTGAGAATGTAGAGTGTTTGTGACAAATATGAGAATACCAATGCAAATTTGCAATAGTTGTTAAAATGGGGTGCATAACGCGCTCGATAACATGTGCGTTAGCTCAAACCCCTCCACCCCTCCATCCCCCTGCTCAATTTCCCCTTTTGCCGCTATGGATGCGCTGCATAGCAAACCTCCTCTGTCACTGTTACAACAGAAAGAAGACCGAGAAAAAACTTTTAAAAACTGCCCCTAAGTAAGAAACACGGAAAAACAAGCTTACCTGAGTATCTCTTGGTAATGGTGGCCTTTGCAACAAGATCACAGCGTTATTCTTCGTCTCAGATAAAGCCTGCTGGAAGCTTTGACACATCACAGATGCGTCGTTACGAAGCAAAGCAAGGTCCGATTTCATTGTAGTTACCGTGTCTTTAAGCCTCGATACATCCGTATTGACATTATCGGGCCGTTTTGGCTGAGTTCGATTCTTTAACAACCCTCGTAAATGGGTCACTTCACGCTCAGCACGATTTTTCGCCTCAAAAGTTTCTCGTAATTCCACTCTAACCTTATTTAACGAGTCTTCAAATATCGATTCATTACTTTTCGATTCGGATTGTAACTTCGTTAGTTGAAATCGCAATTGTTCTTCCTCGGGTGTACTAACACCTCTCCTTGCTTCATAGGTCTCCGTATCATGTCCTACCGGTAACAGTTCAGGTCTTGCTGCAGACGACTGATAAACGTCATCTCTCATCGCACTGGTGCTCAAGACTTCGCGTTCGATTTTATTTTCATTCTTGATACGCCCTTGCAAATATGATCTTTCCATCAATGCTTGCTCAAGTTGGACCCGACACTCTTGCAGCTCCTTGTCCTTCTCAATTCGTAAATTCCGTAAAGTTTCGTTTTCGTTTTGGACTTGGTTCACATACGTTTGGTACTCTCCATTGAGGTCTTCCTCTAGCTGTTGCTTCTCACTCTTCAATGTCAAAACTTCTTTCTTCAATTTCCGGACGGCCTCACGTTTCCTCTGATGATCCAATTCGAGCTTTTGATACTCGTTATCCTTTGCGGACAGAGACTGGTTCACATTGTCAATGACTGCCTGAAACCGCCTAACCTCATCTTGGTAAATTTCCACTTCCCGTAGTCGCCCACGACTTTCTTCCTCTGCAGTATTGGTCATTGTTTCTACAGTTCGTTGCAAGTCTAAAACAGACATTTCAACTTCCCTTTTCTCGCTGATCGTTCTTTGAAGCTCAGCCATCGCCTCTGCATTAATCTCCTGCATCTTTGCGTTCTGCTCCTGCAAACCGATCAGCTGTTCCTTTGCCAGTGTAAGCTCTTCCTTCAGACCATTCTGCTCACTCAACGCATTTTCTATCCGCACCTTTGCTTGCCAGAGCTCATTGTCCCTCTGCGACAACTCACTGCGGAACTCCCCCTCAAGCTGCTCTCTCTCAGTTTCCTTCTCACTTCGTAATTCTTGCATCTTCTGCTTCCAAACCACAGCCATATCATCTTTGTCACTACAAAAACGTTCCATATCACCTCGTAATTCCTGCATCCTCTTCTCCGTCTGTACTTTTTCTTGATTTGCTCTCTGTACTCCGTCTTTCAGAGAAGAAATAGCATCCTGATATGACTTTATTTCGGACGTGTAATGCGTCTCATCGGCCCCTTTCTCTTCAACTAGCAAAATCAATTTGTTCTCCAGATCTTTTATACGATTTTTCTTCTCAGAAATTACGACATCACGTTGCTTTAGATCACTGGCATCAAAACATGCATTTTCAGTGGCTACGTCTTGAACTTCTTTCGGTAGGAGCTTCTCCTTCAGATCTTCAACCTCAGCTTCAAGTTTCATGATAATGGACTCCTTCTCTTGCACGGATACCTGTTCCTTCTCAAGCATACTCTGAATCTGATCGCAACGTTTCCCATATTCCTCAACATTTTGCGCAAAATGCTCATTCCTTCCCCTCAACTGCTTGGCGTCATCCTGAAAAGTCTTCACTGAAGACATTAAACTTTGCACCTCAGTATCCAAAATATTATTTGCCGAGTTTAGTTCTTCAATAACCTTTTCTTTTTCCGCTAATTTTGTTTTCAGGCCCTCAACACTGTGGCAGTAATTGCTAGTTAAGTCTTCCTTGACGCGAGCCACCTCAGTTTTATGCGACTCCGCCAATGACGCTTTCTCCTGTACAAGAATCATCACCTCCTCTCTTAAACTTTGAAGCTCTTGGTCTTTCTTCAATTTGTCATCGATAAAAACTTCGACCTCGTGTTCTAGTGACTGAACTGATGAATTGAGTAAATCTACTTCACTATCCTTTTGCGCTCGTAAATTGATTACTTCTGCCTTGTAATGTTTCGAAATATGCTTCAACTTAGCAATCGTCTTTGTACTCTCTTCAAGTTTATCCTTCAGCGCCGTGACTTCCGTTTCGAGAGTATTAATCTGGTTTTGTTTTTCCTCCTGTGTGCTATTGGCAGAAGCCAGATCATCACCATTCGAAGAAGCTTGGAGGGGCTCAATGCTAACAGGCCTTTGCAATGTCTCTGCAACTACTTCGGGCAGGTACCCTGCTGAGGTCCTCGGCTTCTTGTCCGGTATGAGATCATTCAAGAGGTTATTTGTGTCCATGTCAGTTTCGAAGGAGACCTCCCCAGGGTGAGTACCAACAGTCTGGACTTCAGTTTGAGACCCTGTTGAAAGTAGAGCTGGAGGCGACGAAGGTTCTGATTTTATCTGCTTGTAATCAAACAACTCGGCTTGGAGTCTTTGATTTTCATTAATTGTAACTTGGATATCCTCACGGAGGCTTTTTAGTATGTCTTCATACTCAATTCTTATGCCCTCTTCAATTTCTTTCTTAGTATATAGTTTCTCTTGTTCTGATTCCAAACTACCATCTGACTCCGCTTCTTTCTTACGCATTACGTTGTTGTCTTCAACCGCTATGCCACTACCTTCCCTCAGAACTGTTTGCAGATGACTTAAAACGACTTTCATATCATCAACATACGAGTTTTCTATTTCTGATGGTAATTCAAATGCATACGACTTTAATTTCTGAATCAGCTCTGCAGTTGTAATACCACTACCACCATCTGTTCCTTGTTCTTCCGTTTCAAGAATTTCTGCTTGAGCAGTTACTCCATTCTCCAGCATGCCAACCGAATCATGCAGAACATTATTCGTTTCCATCCCCTGTCTTAAAGCTTCTGCTTCAACAGTCTCTACCTCCTTAAACTCGATCTCCTGCTTTAAGGCGACACCTGAGTCCGAGGCTAAGTCACTACTTACCTTCCCATCGTCAACGTCGGCTAAATCCCTATTTGCGACCACCCTAGCCACTAAATCTTTCGTCTCTTTCTCTTGCTGATCAAGAGCTTCCTGCAGTCGATCAATTTCTGCATGTTTTTCTTGCAGAAGAGTTTTATAAAAGTCAACTTCCCTATCAGCTTCATCTTTACTTACTCCGATGACATCAAATTCTTCTTCCTTCAACTTTATTTCTTCCACTAATGTTACAATTCGATTATCAGAATTGACAAGCGACAGCCGCAAGTTTTCATTTTCCGATGACAAAACAGACATATTTTTAACACTTTCGTCACACAATAACTTTAGCCTGGCTCTTTCTTTCTCCAGATCCTCCTTTTCGTTGCGCACATCCCGTAATGACTTCCTCTGATTATCAATAACTTCGTCCTTCGATTTCATCGCATCTTCAAATTGCTCACGAAGTTCTCTGAATTCCTTTCCTTTAGCCCTCAATATCTGACCTATTTCTTCTGTATGTTTTAGAATCATTTGCTCCTTCTCTCGATTAACTGAATCAATCATCAAAATGGCACTCTTTCTTTCAAGGTGTAGATCGCGCAGCTCGTCCCTCAGTTCAACATTTTCATCTTGAGCAGAATATAAATACTGCTGCGTTTCACTGAACTGTTCATACAACTCATCAATCTTCTCATCCTTATCTTCGATAATTTGTAAATACTCGTCTCGAAGTTGCAAAGCAGCCTCCTCATGACTTGTGGAAATTTCCTGAATCAAGTCTTGACGTAGCTGCAATTTCTCAGCGTCGAGCTTATCAATACTTTCTCTGAGAGTCTTAATTCGATCCTCGAAACTCGCCTTAACACGGGCAAGTTCTTCCTCGTGTGTATTCTTAGCGGAAATACGTTCCCCTTCAAGTTCTTCAACCCTACTATAAAGTTTGCCCAAAGCAGTATCTTTCTCTTGAGAAGAAGCTTCAAATTCGCTTCGTAACCGCTCATTATATTCATCATGTTCAGTTAGATTCATCTGAATCCTTGATTCAAAGTCAAGGACTAAGGACTCTTTCTCTGTTACAATACGGTCATACTGCTGCTTCAGTTCACTACCGTCTACCTGTTTTTGATACAAGGCTTCTTCAGCCAAATTTAACTTAGATTGCAGGTTATTCAGTTCTGCCCTAGAATCTTGCAAGCGTTCTTCAAGCTGCAGATAATACTCTTCCTTCGCTGCAACTCTTGAAACTTGTTCCAGTCGACTCTGCAGCTCCTGTATCACAACATTCTTTTCATTCATATAGCTCATACTGTCTGAAAGTTTCGACTTTAATTTCTTAATTTCTTGATTTCTTTCCTCTCTCTGCCTTTCAAGATTAAGTCGCTCTAACTCGAAGGTGACTTCCATTTCTCTCTTCTCTTTCAACGCCAGTTCTACATCTTCACGCAAGCCATGGCTTATATCGTAGAAGTGAGACCGATATGACCCACCAATTTTATCTTTCTCTTTTGCAACGACGTCTAGTTCACCCCTAACCGAGGAAAGCTGCGCTTGCAGCTCCTTCAAGCTGTCCTGAAGTTGCTGAATTTCAGAATCTCTTAATGAAACTTCGCTACGAAGTTTAGTAATTTCTGATTCGTGCTCTGCACTCCCTTGCCCAACTTCTTTCTCTTTCTCAGAGATTATTTTTTCTTTCTCTGCAACTTCCCTGTCTCTCTGTGATATTTCATTTTCCATTTCCACCGAAGCTTTCCTTGACAATTCTTCCCTCTCAGCTAATGACTTGGTCGCATCTTCCTTTTCTGACTGCAAATTTCGATTTCTTTCTCGTAATGAATCTATAATAGCCTCTTTTTCGGTCATGATGGCCTCGAATTCGGTACGCAGACTAAGGAACGACTGATTTTTTTGCGAAATAGTGGTTTCCATCTCAGGTACAGCTACATTTTTGAAGGAATCTAGTTCCTGCAGCAACAATTGGCCTCTACTCTTCTCGTAGTCTAGCTGGACCCTCAATTCTTTTAAATCGTCCTAAAATGGAAAACAATTACTGTTATTGTTGTGTAGACAATCCAAAAATCCTTAAATACTAAAATATAACTACTACTTCTACTACTCCCTAAATACTCCTCCCTTAGATTCATGGATTGATATAGAGATACATAGGTAGATAGGTATGTAGGTAAGTAGGTAAGTAGGTATGTAGGTATGTAGGAAGGTAGACAGGTAAGTAGATAGATCTTACCTCTTTCATGAGCAGTTCTTCCATTAACAACTGCAACCTCATATCTTGTCCTTCTCTAGATTTTTGGAATACCAGAAGTTCTTCCTCCTTAGCAACAAGCATTTCTCGTGTTGATATAAGTTCATTCTCGACACTGCGTAGATATTCATCGGCCTCTCTTATTTCCTCTTTCATCTCCTTCGTCTCTTTAGCGTGCTCATTCGACTTGTCCATAAAGGTGTCCTCCAGGGCTTTGCACTTCATTTCCTATTGTATTTAAATGTAAGCGATACCATAAGCTTAATCAGATAGTATATTCACATATGCAAATCCAATGGATACATATAGTGTCCCCCAAATAGGTTTAAATGCAAGAGGGGGCTCTTACCGTATCTCCCCCACCACCCTCGAACTTCTGCTTGCTGCTTGTCTCTACTACCTAGGAGATTGAATTGCTAAACACTAACAGAAAGTAGGATTACTACGTCCATTTTCCATCCCTGATAGTTTGTTTCTGTCTGTTTGTTTTCAAACAAGAAAGCTTGAAAAGGTGTGGACGTTTGTGTGCACGAATACGCTTATGGGCGGTGGTAGAGTGAAATCTTATTGAGTACTATTAAACGATTAATGTGATTTCATTCAAGTTCGTTTCGATGAAAGTAAGGCAAGATTTAGTCAAACGATAGAAATCAATTTTAGATCAAGGTACGTTTTGCACATACTGTTATCCACATCAAAAGAGCAGCTATGTAAATTACAGTACAGTTGGCAAGCTGCCGATATATAGATAGAGCTAGTAATAGCCAAAGCGATACAAAGGGGGGTCTCAAAAAGTTAGGGGCCCAAGACCCAATGACACACTTAATGGGGGGATAAGTTGCTTTTTAATACATTTCAAGCACGGCTTGATTTGATCCCTTATCTTCGCTACTGATTACACTGTGTCTTTCAGAGAGCCTGGGTGGTCGATAACTAAGTTTACCAATCATTACAACTCCATAAATAGTTTGTTTATATGTTGGGACATATCTATGGAGAGAGCGGCATAGGTTGCCGTCAACTGACTATGTTAAAGCATTCGTGTAACTTCTCAGACAGAAAAGTTCGCATGATCCTGGAGAATAAGCATTTTCCCATTAGATTATCACGCGAAGTCGATCTTACTGTACTATACAGATGGCATGAAAGCAAGGAAGAGTAGATCATATTCAGAAGGTGATACGATGAAAAAAAGAATAATGAGCCAAAAAGGAAACTTTGTTTACGACAACGTTTCCTCTACAACTTACTTCTTCAGGTCTATTGGAAGTATAGGGTGTTATGAAACCCTGACATCTCTCAGTATTGTTGCTCTATACAACAATTCTGGAATTTGTTGTTGTCAATTAACAAGTACACACACTTTAAAAGTTGGCAATTTATGTGGTGTTTAGTGTCTAATATTCATGACAATCACAAGTACAGATAACACGTACAGATGACAATGTGCAGATAACACATACAGATAACACGTAAAGATATTATGTACAGATAACACGTACAGATGACACGTACAGATAACACGTACAGATTTCATGTACAGATAACACGTACAGATAACACGTACAGATAACACGTACAGATAACACGTACAGATAACACGTACAGATAACTTGTACAAATAACACGTACAGATTTCACGTACAGATAACACGTACAGATAACACGTACAGATAAAACGTACAGATGACACGTACAGATTTCACGTACAGATAACACGTACAGATGATACGTACAGGTGACACGTACAGATAATACGTACAGATAATACGTACAGATAACTCACACTTGACAATTTCAACCAAACCCGACAAAAATAAATTGTGTGCTTACCATTTCAGTCAACTGTTGCTGAAAGGTGATCACCTCCGCCTGAAGTCGTTGTGATTCTTTTTCAAACTTGATCTGTCTCTCTTGACACCATCTAACAGCTTCCACTATCCTAGTGTTATCACTTAAGCCAAACAAAGTTGCAACATTCTCAAGTGTATCCAAAGCAGTTGACAAATTCTGCGAAAGCTTACCATTCCCTATTACAAGTGTTTCTTTTTGTGCCAATGCTATGTCCAGCTCCGCCTTCATTTTAGAATTTAGCTCCTTCTCGGTTTTCAATTTCGTCATAGCATCAGAAGAAGCACCTCGCTCCTTCTCAACATCTTCTTTCAGTTGTGAAATGAGACTGGTACTTTCCGATTCGGCATTTTCTAATAAACGAGTTAGCTGAGACTGCTCATCACTCAATCTTCTTTCTACTTCAGCTTTCTCTCCCTGCAAAGAATCAACTTCGACTCGACTAGCGTCTAACTCGGCCCTTAAGATCAATATTTCTTTCTTCTCACTTTCTAACGTCGATGTGGCATCAAAAATGGCATCTTTCTCTTTCTCCAGCTCCTCCTCCAGCTGTGAAATACGGCTTACACTTTCTGATCTGGCATTCTCTAACAACATTTGCAGTTCCAGCCTCTCTTCATTGAAATTTTGTTCCATTTCCGCTTTCTCACTTTCTAATGAACTCTTGGCCTCATATAAACCTGAAGCTTCTCCTTTGATACCTTCTAAAGATGACACCAAACTCTCATTCTCCTCGCAGGATTTTCTTAGTCCTGACTTGGCGCTCTCAAGTTCACGAGTTAAATTTTGCACTGACTGCTGCAAAGTTGCTACATGATTCTCATTGACTTGAATAGTTTCTTCCATAATCCCTCTCAATTCCTCTAGAGAGCTTTTCTCGTCTTCCAACTTTCTGTTTGAATCTTCCAATTCTTTTAAAGAAGGCTCTAATTCTATTAAACGATGACGCAGTTCTTCAAGTTGCCTCTCCTGATCTGCAAGTTTTCTCTCTTTATCTTCAAGATGTTTTTCTTGCACTTTTCCGAGTTTCTGTAACTTTAACAAGTCAGAGCTACGTTCCCCTAACTGCCTTTCTGTTTCTTGCATCTTTTCGTTCAGTTCAATACACTGCTGTTGTACCTCTTTAACACTGGTGTCATATGCCGCTCTATCCTTTGCAATATTTTCTTTGTAAGACTTTCTTTCAGATTCATGTTTTTCTTTCATTGCATCCCTTTCTTTCATAAGGTTTTTCATCTTAAGCTTCAGTCTTGCGATAACACTGTCCTTGTGCTTTTTCACTGATTCTAGCTCATCTTGAATCTTCTGAAGATCAGACATTTCGTCAAGCGGCATTGGCTCTAGCTCCCAGCCCTCTTTTTCTGCCTCCACAACTGAAGCATCTACTGCTTGTACCATCTTTTCCTTCACGAACCCTACGGGCTCTGTCAATGGAACAACTTGTGCTATCACAGTGCTTCCTTCATCTGGGGCTTTTCCAACCTCCGCACGTGCTTTCACAGTCAAAAGCTCCTGTTCAGTACTTTCCTTATCATGAAGAGCTTGCTCGTAACTCGCAGCTAACGTATTGTATTGTTCTTCTTTAGCAGATACGTTTAATTCTGAACACTGTAGAGATGTTTCAAGTTCTGCAATAACATCTTCCAGCCGTTTGCAGTTGGAATCTTTCTCCTTGATAGTACTCAAAAACTCTTCCCGCAACGTTGATGCATTACGTTTTTCCTGACTCAATTCTGATGACAGTGAAATCGCTTCATTTCTAGCATTCTCCATCTGTGACGTAAGATCCCGTATCAAACTCAAATTGCGGTCTAATTCAACATCTTGCAGCGCATGCCTCTCCTCATGCTGCAAAAGTCTCTCCTGGTAATTTTTGATCTGCTCTTCCAGCTCTGTTAATTTTTCCTCCTTCTCGTTTACCTCGTTTTCGTGATGTTTCATTGTTGACGTAAGAGAGCTAAGTTCTAGTTCTTTATCATGCAGCTGTACTTTTAATGAATCCAATTCAGTCGTAAGTTCCTGCGTCCCCATGTCCATTCTTCCTTGCAAAGAAGTTAAATTCTCTTCCATGACTACAATTTGAGCCGAAAGATCAGCAACTACCTGATCAGACGCTTCCTTGCTTTCTACAGCTATACCAGTAGCTGCTTTTAGTTTATCGTACCGAATAGTGGCCTCAGCTAGTTCTTCTTTCAATGCTGTGGTCTCCGCAAAGACATCGACTTCTGTCAGGCATCCCATGTCCCTCTTGTCAACATTTGACTGCGTCTTAGCAGCGTCGAGTGCATCAAGCAGCTCCTCATTATGACGTTGAAGTGCATTGATCTCAGTTTGATGTTGTTCTTTAAGCGAGTGATTCGCTTTCATTGACTGTCTTAATCTGCCTTTAAGCTTTGCAATAATTGTGTCTTTGTGTCGCCTGACATTCTCAGCACTTTCATCCTCAGCAGCCTGGCTTGATCCAGATGTATCATGCACACTGTTATCCTGTTGCTCACTTGGAGCCACCTCGGGATCGGATGGAGGCATCTGTGGCACCGAAGGGCTTACCATATCAGTACGATCAATCCTCTGTAAGTCAGAAACCTCTGGCGTCGCATCTGTGCCCCCTAAAGAATGCTTAACGTTGCTTTCCATTTTAGCCAATTGTTCCTCTATTACACGCTTTTCGGTAGACAATTTATTTAACTCCTCCTGTAAATCGCCAACTTTAATGTCAGCACTCTCGAGTTGCTTATCTCCTCTCTTTCGGTCTTCTTCCAAATCCGCTATAGTTTGTGTAAGTTCCGCAACGTCTGTAGCGTAGCGGTCTCTTTCTGATTGCATCTGATCATTCTGTTCCCTCAGATGATCTAAATCCGAGTACAGCTGACTGCGTTCCTCATCAACATCGCACTTGGCATCTTTCAAGTCCTTTAACTGTCTTTCAAAGTCAGCTAACACTTGATCTTTCTGCCTTACTTCACTTCTTACTTGATTAAGCTCGTCATGAATGCTATCAAATGCTTCATCTTTACTCTGTAAATCGATAGCCATTTTCTCAACTTCACTCTTCAGCGATGTCCTCTCTTCTCCAAGGTCCATCACAACATCCATCAGTTTCTCATTTTCATGAACAAGCTTGGCTGAAATCTGTTTTTCTTTAGAATAATCTTCCTCCAAACTTTTCAATCTCTCTTTATGACTGTCCAGATCTTCGAGTAACCCTTCCTTCATAGATCGCACCTCCTCAATTTCGTTGGATATCTCTTTTAGCTCTCTATCTAGAACGGCACGTTCTTGCTCAAGACTATCAATAAGGTCCTTCATTTCAGTATTTTTGCTATTTAAGTGACTCTGGCTTTTTTGATGATCATCAATTTCCTCATTAAGCTTCCTGACTATCAAATTTAGTTCTTCATTAGACTGTTTCAGCTTCGACGCATCTGATCTTAATTCCTTGTTTTCTTTACTTAGTTTCGCCTCTTCTTTTCTCATAAGGGTAACCTTTTTCTTCAGTTTTTCTAAATTCTCAGCTTGTCTTTTACATTTCTTTTGGAGTGAATCTAATTCACTGTCTACTTGCTTCTCACTAACTGGAATTGGCTCAACGTCCTTCCCATGCGAAGTGTCTGTGACGTCTTCTGCTCGCGCAACACTACTCGCCTGTGCCCTCAGTTCCTCTACAGCCCTCTGAAGCTGCAAAATATAATCCTCCTTCTCTGCTAACAGCTGAGACTTCCCCAACACTGCCTCTTCCAAGATCTTGACCTTAGAATCCTTCTCTTGCAATATTTCTCCAATGTTTTGACTATTAAATCCATTTGCATCCATATACATACCCTGTAACTTCCCTTCCGCGCTCTCCCCACCAAAACTGCTGCCAGTGTACAGCTCCACCTCTGTTGTAGGAGTAATAATCTCAGAGTTTTGAACAAATGGCGCCATATCCACATTTTCAGAGGCCGCTTTCTTGATGCTACTTTCTTTCAATTGACTAATAATTTGTTGCTTTTCCGCCAAATCTTTTTTCATCGCTTGCGCCTTTTTGACCACCTTGCTTAACTTGCTTTTCAGATCTTCGTTTTCTTTTTTCGCGGCCTCAAGAGATATTGTTGAAGTATTCAGCGCATTCCGCAGTTGCTCGGTATCAGTGCTTGACACTGTCAGTTCACGTGCTAACGAGTTGGCGCGTCCAAGTTCAGCTAGAAGTTCCTCCTTCTCAACCACCAATGCCTCGCGTTCCTCAACTGTGGTTTGCTTTTCTCTCTCTAATGCACTACATGATAGTTCCAGTTCTGACAGCCTCCCTTCTAACGACTGCACCAGATCTTCCTTCTCATTACTAAAACTGGCCAACTCTTCTTCGTTCTTCAGTAGCTCTTGCTGCAATGTAGTTACCTTCTGCTCCTTGGCTTCAAGTGCTTCTGATAATGCTGTCTGCTTCTCTTGCGAAGAATTTTCTTGAAGTTCCATCGCTGCTGTCAAACTCATTATCATATCTTCCTTTGCTTGCAATACAACTGCCTTTTCAGTTAAGCTGTTTTCTAGGAAACTTTTTTCTTTTTCTAATTGGTTTCTTTCATTAATCAATGATTCATTTCTATTCTCTAGCTCTGTGACTTGCGAACGAGATTCTTCTTCTCCTTGGGCCTTGTCTGATGTTGCCCTTTTCTCTGCGGTTAGCTCATCTCCCAAGCTTTTTATTTTTCTCTTGGTCCTTGCTTTAAAAGTGTTAAACGTAGCCTTAAGAGAGTCCAGCTCTTCCTGTTTGACCGAAACTTCCTGTTTAAGAGATGCCTTTTCTTCCTCAGCTGCCGTAACTTTTTGCTCCATGTCGATAACTTGACCCTGTAACATACTGATACTTTCGGATAATGCTGATATATTGGTCTGCAGACCCTCCTTCTCTTCCTCCAGGTTCCTCAGGTAGCCCACTTGGTCTTCTCTCTCCTTGTCAAACTGTGTTTGCAGATCCGAAAGGGATATGCTTCCTTCATCAACATGCTGAAGTAATTTGTTCTTCTCTTGAATTATAACTTCGAGCTCTGCCTTGGCCTCTTCTTTTTCATTATAATATTCACTAGCTTGCGCCTTCAGTGTTTCAACTTCACTAAACAACATTTCCAGGTTTGACTCCTTTGCCTGCAATGCGGTACGCATATCATTCATGTCTCTTACCAGGCTCTCATATTTATCCTCTGTGTCAGTGAGCTCTTTTTCCTTTTGGGTAAGTGATTCCTGAAGCTTTTCTACCATCTCCTGCGTAAGTTTCAGTTTTTCCAATAGCTCCAACACGCTAGAATCTTGCTTCTCCGTCTCCACTTGAAGACTGCTAAGTATGTCTTCTTTCTCCTGTACAAGACCTAACTGCTCTTCCAATTTAACTTCGAGTTCTCTAACCCTGTCCTCTAGCTGAACGTGTCTATCTTTTAGTGTCTGATTTTCTGCAGATAGAGCAGCCTCGTGTTGGTGATGAGACGAGTCCGAATCTTCATATGCTACAAGTTTCCCTTGCAGTTTTTCCAGTTCCTGTCGCAAGGCGTTTTTACCTGCTTCCTCATCTCCAAGTTGGGCTACGAGTCCTGTCTTTTCGTTCTCTAATTCCGCATTTTTTTCAAACAAGGTCTGCACTTCTAGCTGTAACTTGCATATCATCTCTTCCAGTTTTTGTATTTCTGACACCTTCTCTTCCACTGTCATTTCCAAATCACCCTTTAGCGTTGACATCGTATCTTCACCTTCTGTTCGAAGAGCAACAATAATCTGGTCTTTCTGCAGTATTTCATCTGTCTTTAAGTCCAGCTCATTCCTCTTGTCAACCAGTTCGCTCGTAACCTCAGAAATTTTAGACGACACTGTCTCATAGCTCTTTCTTAACGCGTCAGTCTCATTTTCCTTCGCATTTAGAATGCCTTTGGTATATTCGAGCTCCTCGACTTTACTGTTAAGACAATCCGTCAATTCCACAACTTTTTCGGAGGATGCTTGCAACATCTCCGTCTTCAAATCCAATTCTGACTCAACAATGTTAAGTTGACTTCTCAATTCATCGCTTACTTCCTCCAACTGCTTGACTCTTTCATTGTTCTCATCAGCAGTTGTCTGTAATGTGATAGCTCGCTGTTCTCTGTCCATAATAGCTAGTTTCATTGATTCAATAACATCGGATTTGGTTTCTATATCTTCTGTTAAAACTGAAAGGTCATTTTTTAATTTGTTGACTTCGTCATCCTTACTCTTCAAATCGTCTTCCATTGATGTGATCATTTCCTTGAACCTCTGCTCTTTCTCGTTCGATACGCTAACAGCCTCCTGAATTTGTGTACAAGTCTGCTCTTTAAGCTCATAGTCTTCCTGAAGCCTGCGAATCAAATCTTGCGCTTCTGCAAGTCTGCTTTCTTGGTCACTGATAGTATCATTGCATTGTTTAATATACTCCGACTTATTGGAGAGTTCCTTTTTAAGGTGCTCCTCATTTTCTTGCCGAGTCTGCAACGCCTGCTCGGTATTTTCAAGAACTCCAGAAATGTTCTGACTCGTGTTTTGCACTTCTTCTAATTGAGTTTGAGATAGACTCAATGCTTCCTTCACTGTTTCCAGTTCCTCTCTGACATCTTTTAAAGACGAATTTAAACTTTCCTCTTCATCACTCTTTTTCTGTATCTCATTAACGGCACAAGTCATGCTTTCCTTCAAAGCTCCTATCTCACCATCCTTTTCTTCAAGGGTTATAGTCAACTTCTGATATTCGGCTTTCAATCTTCCTATCTCTTGTTCCTTTATGTCTACAAGATGACCAGAGTCTTCATCCTTACTCATGAGACTACTTTCAAGTTCCTGGATTTTAGTTTCGTAAGCGCTCTGCTCGCGTGCAAAATGGTCAGTTACTCTAGCCATTTCCTGATCAACTGCTTCCTTTTCTTGACTGATCTTCGATAACTGCCCCTCCAAAACGGAAATACTGCTTCTCAAATCTTCTAATTCCCTCTCGTGCTCCTCTGTTAATGCTTGCCTTTCATTTTCAAAAGCTGCAGATGCGTCTTGAAGGTGAAAGAACTTGGCGTCCCTGTCCGCTAAGTTTTCTCGTGCCTCCGTCAACTTTGCTTCGTTTGTTTCAATCACGCATTTTAGTTCTTCTATCTGTGCATTTAAACTTTCTACAAGCGAATTCTTGTCCATCAAGATTGCCTTCACTTCACCTAAGTCCTTACTGAGGTCGTTAACTTCCTTCTCCTTTTCTGATATCGCTGTCTTCATTTTCTTCATCACTTTACGTGCTTTCGTCATATCTTGTTCCTGTTTGTTTACTGCCTTCTGCAGTTCTTCTTCTTTTACTTTCAGATTTTCCGAAAGCAGAGAAATTTCATCTGCTTGTTTTAAGACTTTCTCCTTCAGAGCTGACGCTTCTGTCTGAAGCTCTACAACGTGAGCCTCTCTGCTTTGAATTTCATCGGTAGCTTGGTCTCTTGCAGATGCAAGGCTCTCGATATCAGCCTGCAATGTCTTCACAGCATTTTCAGCTTCCTCATTCTATGAAATAAAAATGAAGAAGAGGATGGATAGGGTGTTGCCAAAGGCCTGGGAAATAGCTATCCCTGGTTTATGAATCAAGAGTAACGGTAGTTCACTTCCTAATAAAGATTCTTAAAACAACGATAAAATACTGAAGGAAAACGCCAAAAAAAGAAACTGCTATATGGGCAACGTTTTGTCTTCCTCAACCTTTGAGGAGCCTAATTTGACAAATTTAAGACAGTAGGGGTCTTGGGGAGGTAGGGGGCTACATTTTTGTGGGGTCGATAGTAATTTAATA
>JAAAKL020004057.1:0-21723 GCA_010016065.2 Carybdea cf. marsupialis auct. non (Linnaeus, 1758) | reverse complement strand
ACTATCGTTTCTTCTTCAGGTCACCTATATATATATATATATATATGCTAAAAATGAAGCAGATTAAGCACAATAAAAGGGAAATTCTAGGAAAAGATAGCAGTAAAATTGTCAATTTTCATCTAAAGGAATATGATATAATTGATATAGGCTAATATTGATGGGCATATGCAAGTATTACATTTGCCTGGTCCTCGACAAATCTGAGTGTCAGACCTAGGAAGTGTGAAGTGTCTTTCATCATTGCAGCATTCAGTGTCGAAAAAGCACACCAATCACATCAAAGTATATACTATACTTAGCAGTATAATATGCTGATTGCCACATAGGTCAAACAGAGCTTTCTGTTGAAATTATTCTTATGTTTTAACATCATTTTACATACAGCATATATACACATGTGTTGAGGGATATGATTTTGCTGAAATTTTTTGGAACAAAGTCAGCACATAGGCCAACAGTGGAAGCTTAACATCCACTTTGAGATTGAATCTATTTGTAAATTGTTTGCACAAGAGTTGCAATACTTATTTTCCCTGTTTGACAGATCTAATCAACTAACAGGCCTCAAACAGGTAGGCTTGCCCAACCACTACATTTATCTCTTAGGTATTTCTGTGACAATCAGAAATGTGGAGCTCAACCTGGTATAACCAATTATTTTAAGCCTGGCAAAGGAGTTTCATGAGGTTGCCCTCAAAGTCCAGAATTATTCTTTATTTCCACAGAATTGATAATGAGATTTGCTCTCAAAATTTGATTTGATTTAAAATTGGTTGCAGAACAATAAACCACCTCAGATATGGTCTATAGATAGATAGGTCTAATTGCAACCTCAACAGATGAATGTCAAGTACTTGCTAAGCAGGTTAATGGCATTGGAATAAAATACAAACAAGACTTGATGTCGAGAAGACATTATCATAACAGCTCAGAACGAGAACCTGCTTTTCCAAGACAATGAAATTATTGAAGACGTTTACTCATTTGGAGGAGCTATTTGGAATATAACAACACCAACAAAAGGGTTGAATGTCAAAGTACAATGGCCAAGTCGAAACTCTGTTAATTGAATTATCTATGGGGATTAAAAGACATCCCCAATACAACCAAATGAAAGGTGATGGTAGCAATAGTGTTTAGTGTTACATCTTATAGAGTTGAAGTATGGAGTATCTTGGTAAACAGAAAAACAATAGAGGCCTTTGAAGCATGACCTAGGTGTCTTCTTGATGTCAGTTTGAAGGAAAGAAGATAAAAATGAGTGGGTATTTGATCTACTAAGGAGTAAGAGAACACTCCTCAATATTTCCCTTCAAAAAAGGAATATATACATCAGCCAAATATCACAAACAGATCATTAGAGCAAGACTGAGACATGTTTCCAGAAGAAGGCAGAGTGTGTATGGCATGTCAAATCCAAATCCTTGACAAGATCAAACATCAAATAAGACTAAATACAGCAGTGAGACTTAAATCCAAAGCCCTCAACAGCATCGGTGCAAGTTGTTAAGCATAAATGAGGGAGGAACTGTCAAACTTCAAATGCCATAGCAATCAATCAATCAGTCAATCTAATCAACAAATTCATTATTACTTCATTCATAGAGTATTGTTCATGTTGGCAGTGCTGTCTAGCAATATTCTGTTTAATAAAGTCAGTTAAACTATTGAATCTTGTCAGCTTTAACAACTTTTTTTTGTATTGGGATGATGACAGCTCTCCTATTGCAGACCTTGCTTATGTGTCATTGAAATGCATTCATTGAGGGTTTTGCTTGCGCCATAACTTTAGCATGTGTAGAATCTAAGTTTTGGTGAACCAAATATTTAAATACTCCTTTATTTACCAGGTAGTCCTGGTAGCAATAGGGGAGCAAATAACTTCAATGTCAAGATTAACACTAAACCAAGCTATTGCTTCTAAAGCAGGAATCAGGACCCACTCTGAACTACCCCCATTGGCAATATTGCATTCTGGAATTTGCACTTGGAAGCTGCTTGATTCCATGGCCATCAGCTTTATTACAAAGAGTGTTAGGGGCAAGTAAGAAACACACTTACCATTTCCTCCTATACTAATAGGTTGTCTGACCTTTGTCACTATAAAGGAACTGTCTCTGGTTCTTTATATTTTTACCATTCCACAAATCATCCCTCTGCTCAGTAAAAATTTTCTCAAGTATCAATGCATTGTGAATTATGAGGGTCTGTATCATGAAAACTTAAAATTAAATTTCACACTATAGATCAATACTGATATCTCTAAAATGATCACCCTGTATGGATCATATCCACCAACTATTATTTTCCTTATAATGTATGATGAAACAATCCCCTGTAAAATTGTAAACTTTCCAAAACTAAATCATATCATCTCCTTCTACCATGTAGTAAATAACACTTAAACAAGATTAAATAGTTTCTGAGGATTTGGACACAAAGTATTACAAGCCAATTGTACAAAATTCTCCCAGGAATTTCACTTTAAAAACTTCATGTTGATTCAGTCTCAAAATCTTGAATCAGCTGAGCTAGAGTATATCTGCTTCTTCCACTCAATAAATTGTACCTGTTGTATTACAGTGGTAAATAAAACAATGCAGTAGTTATAAAGCACTATGGGATTCAAAGTGTGCACAATGGAATTAAAGCACTGGAGAAGACTAAAGGAACACCAGCATGCAAGTGAAGAGATAAAGTTGTGTTTTTTTTGCTAACCACTTCTTCACTGGAAATTTTCCAAGGAAGGGCATACAAAGGACCAACGGTTGTAATTATCATTCGTTGGCACGTCACTCAACTATAAATGTATAGTTAGTACGCATATCAAAGTAGGTTGTTATTCCTGTGTACCACTGATGTCAGATGATAATATGCCTACAGGGAACCAAACTATGCTAATATGTAATGTATATAATCATCGCCAAGAAGTATACATTAATTAGTGTATACTTCTTGGTGATGAGTGTATTATTATTCCCATATTCCCATCTTGCTCATAGTCCAGATAGTAGGGAGCTAATTAATGTGTTGATGCTGGATTGCCTTTTCTAAATTGGAAACCAAATGCGAACTTGCATTCCAAAATAGTATTAAATGTAGATTCATATCAAAATTCTAGTCCAATCTTGAGTACCACAAAGGATGGCATTTGGATCACACAGACATAAAGCAAACTTTTCTGGGAAGAAATGTACAAAACATATTAAGGTCTCTTTCTTTCTGACTTCATCAAACTTGAATATTCTTGAAAGAGGTAGTTGCTGATAGATACAAATCTTTAGTTTGTCCAATACTTTGCTACCCCATCCCCTCTTTCCAATGGGAAAAATATTGTTAGATATATATAGAACAGTAAAATACCATTGAGCATTCTCCAAAGGAGAGTATTTTTACAGAAAAAGTGATTTGATGTACAAATGAACCCCCAAGAATATGATTAAGCACATTTTCTTTGTGGTAGTTCTCATAGCTTTCTTGTTTTTAGGATAATCCGTATTTGGACAAATTTAAATCATTAAGAAACAATACGGTCTCAGTCCCATACTGTAGTACAGAATATAGGGGCTGTGATGTGGCAGAGAATCACATGCCCCAAGCCGCATTATATTGACATTAGCTGGCCAGTTCCTTTCCCTGTTACCTTTATTCCTGCCCAGCTAATGCCAGGTACCTGTTTTCCTGCTGGGTTGGCTTCAGGAGATTTTAGATTCATGGTTGAGTAGTTTTCCAGTAGTTCCTTGCCATTTTATCATGTTTTGCATTACTTCTGCAAAGGCAGGTTAGATGGGGTTATTTATTCAGAGGTGGGTCAAGTTCTGTGAACGTGCTTGTGAATTTTGTGTATTTACTGGTCACGTTTTGCTCCCAAGTCTGCATACAACGTTTTGGCTTTGTCACATTTCATATTTTGATAAATATTATGTTTCTTTCGTTTTGTATCGCTCAGTGTGTTTTCTTTGTCATTTTGGCCAACCTCTGCCTTGTTTTCTGTTATCTCACTATTCTCCTTCTTTATCTCTCCTGCCACCTATTCCTCTGCTGTGTGTAACCCCACCTTGTCTATCATCTTTGCTCTCACTTTTACATGCTTACATTGCCTATTATATTG
Source organism: Carybdea cf. marsupialis auct. non (Linnaeus, 1758) (assembly GCA_010016065.2). Classification (NCBI taxonomy): domain Eukaryota; kingdom Metazoa; phylum Cnidaria; class Cubozoa; order Carybdeida; family Carybdeidae; genus Carybdea; species Carybdea cf. marsupialis auct. non (Linnaeus, 1758). The sequence goes on along the minus strand of JAAAKL020004057.1, from coordinate 17,609 downwards.
GTATTATTACCATTGATCATTGTATCATTATCACCAATATGGTTTTTTGTATCATGGCAGTAATTGCAACTGTGGCAGATGTATTACAATGTTTCTGAATTCGCATCATTACATTTTAATGCAGATGCTGATTTAAATGACTAGGTAATAAAGTTGCAAACCTCTCCATATATTTGATACAATTTGAGTGTTTACAAAAACTCAAGATGCTAGTTAATGTTATCTTGATAAATTTGATAAAAGCAAGTGTTACCATGGTACTTGTATAAATAAACCTTGACGTGGTGGCTGCTTTGTCAGATATGAAGTGGTATATTCAATGTGGGTATGATGAAAACACCTGCCATTATCTAAAAGTATACCAGCAGGTGACTTTTTAATGATGACAAAGAGAGTCAGTCACATTGTGTTTCTTACAAATTTGCTTCATGATCTTCTGTAATCATTCTCAATATGTACTGATAAAGGTTACTGATTTTAAGTATTCAACAAAGTTGAGGTTTACTTTGGTTTTTCAAGTGCGCACGTTTGCAAGTTTGGGTTATCAAAGTTCTCTATAAAGTGTTTTATTCGATTTACATTTTCGACTGAAGATTACTTCATTTTTTTAGTTTCAACCATGCAGGCAACATGGTCCAAACAGGCATGCAGTTAATAATGAACAATAGATGTGGTCAAACAACATCTGAATTTTGTATCAAGCAATGATCTTCAGTTTCAAAGTATAACATGAATTATAGCACTAGAACATAAAGACATTTCATGAGCACATTATTTATATTATTACCATGACATCATAAGGGAAGTACGTATGTTGTTGTCATTATCAATACATACTGAATACATGAATGATTGGATGATCAATCTAGAAGAATGGGATTTTTGTTTTGTTTTTAGTGGCATACTCAATTTCGAGCATAGCCTATTGCCGAGCCAGAGTGAGCAATGTCCTGGGGAGAGAGCACATTTACAGGGGTGGTCTTCCTTTGATTTCCCCAACCGATAGTCTTTATATTGGGCTAGGCCGTATTTGAACCAACAATCGCTGGCATGCGAGTCCGATTCCTTAACCACTAGACCACGGCGGCTCTATGGGAATACTACTGTGATAAATAAATGATTCTGGTTTGGAATAGATAATTATGTTAGCCACTAGTGTATTCGAAGAAGTAATGTTTCAAGTACAAATTTGGAGTAGAGCAATGGACAGAGAATGAGACCGAGGGAGGAAAGATCCTCAAAAGGGTGCAGCGGAAAAGTTCTCAACAGCTGAAACTCGTACATCAACTCCAAAGCATCTGTGTTAAGTTTTGTTACATTAGTAGTACTTTCAATATAGATATAAAGCTTTGGTTGTATGATGCATAAAAGAGAACTAACTAGTGGGGTGTAAATTAAGGAGTATACATTATAATGTGTGAATCTGTAGACCACATTCACATTAAGTCTTTGTTCTGAAGAATAATAGAGCATAAGGTGACGTTAGATTTGTATGTTAAAGAGATACCTATCAACGGTAGTGAAAATGGCCTTTGACGCTTAGTTGTCCGGCGTGTCAAAGCTGGTTTTATAAATTTTAGTGATTAACATATTGGTGAACCTAGACACTTCCTGATTGGCAGGACGCCGATTGTTGAGCCTTGTTTAACTGTAGTAAACTTACCCTTGTTGTTGTTGCATAAAGAATTGGATTAGACAATTAAGAAGAACGCTAAGCGTCGTTTCCTGTTATATAATAGATTTAAAGCAAGTGCCAAGAATCAGTTAAAGGATATCTTAAGATAAGCAGATGTGCCTCTGCTTTTTATCGTGGTAGTAAACTTGATCTTGCTTCCAAGTATTCTTGAGAAACAATTTGACCGAAGGCTTTTTATAGATAATAAGCGTTATTGAAAGAGGATGGGCATTAAGATAAGAATCAGTTTCTCCAGATGATAGATGGCAGATTGTGACAAATAATAGACTTACGTAAGGATTTCGTATTGTGACATGTTTTGGGGGTAATTTTTATCAAAAAGAATTTGCATTTGCATATAGCAAGCGTTTGATTTTTTAAAATTTTGTTTTGGAAACGTTTGGTAGTATTTAAAACTACCTCTGTGAGAAACAGAAGGGTTACTAATACTACACTTGTAAATTCTATACGTTTAATTGCAATAAGCTAGGCATGTACATATTAGGTATGATTACAAGACGAAGAGGCTCAATTTTACCTGCGTAATTGTGGTTGTGTTGCCAAGAGAATAGGGGACACTTTTCTTCCAAAGATGTTCAATAGTTTCCTACAATTACCATCTTTAGCCACGCATAACAAAGATAGGTGTGAGTCAGATTTGGATTTATTACGTCTATTAGCCTGCAGTAGGAACATTTCATCGCGATCCTGCTTCCGCTAAGTGTGAAATATATAAACGATGATCAATGGGCATTATGAAATACGTGTGCAAGTACAACTCAAATTTCGCCCCCCTATGTTATTAACCTTCCGCCGCCATCCCTTTTAGCTATGTATGTATTCTCCCACCTCCAGTCACTCATGCTTTCACTCACTAACCCACGCGCACACTCATTCACTCACTCTAGTGTAAACGTACTTATTCACTCGCCAGGTTTAATTTAGTGAGTTGTTTGGTTGGTAACGGTTGACCCTCTCAGTATTTCACCAAGTTACGTAAAATTAATCAGTTGCTAATGCTGTAAGCTTAATCTTTCGAATAATAGAGGAATTGCTTTGAAAAGACAAGACATGTCGTAAGGTTGAAAAGCTTTTTTCGTTTGATACTCATCAGAACCTTTCATCAAAATATATAATATACTCCGCGCCATTTTCTCGATCTCCTTAATTGTATATTTTGATGAAAGGTTCTGGCGAGTATCAAACGAAAAAAGCTTTTCAACCTTACGACATGTCTTGTCTTTTCAAAGCAATTCATCGCTTTTGTACCACAAACAATCTGTTTAAATAATAGAGGAGTAATATCCCAGTAAAGATTCAGCCGTAGAATGGTACAAACCGTGTAGAATACTACATTTGTCATGGTTTTTATTAAATTTCTCCAATCATTTTACATTTTAATTTCAAGGGCTATTATAATGAATTGCTAACCTTTGCCATGAGTCCAATTTGTGCGCTTATGTAGAACATTTTGTCCCCAAGCGCACTCATGGCTGGAGTAGCTTCTTCTTAATGACGGATATTGCCATCTCAAGTTTTCATGTTCTCCGCTGTTCGGTGACTCGACAAAGCCTTAGCCACGTAGTCAGTTACGTCACTGCACAGTCAGCGAATATTAGAATTGACACAACCATAGAATTCATACAAAAGAGATTACAACCAACCCATGAGCCAACGCAACATAGCTTTTTTTACTTGACCTCGTTTTGAGCAAGTTATGTAAATCCATTTTCCGTTTGTCTGATGAGGGTAATGCCCCTGGTACCTAATAACACATAATTATCAATGTGAAAAAGCTCTTCCCTGTTGAATGGTATAACGTACCTTGCATTGAGTTAACCGAATATAACAACAAAGACAAGCAAAAACGCAGTACTCCCAGATCAATAACATAAGCAAAGATGCTTATTCCTCCGATGAATATACCGTACGATTATTGCGTCACAAAGAATATTTATTAGTAGTTATTACGTTATAATTTGAAGGTTATTCTGTAATATTATTTGATGCTGCGTACATTGTGGCTTCAGTCACACTAGTCCAGCTTTGCGAGTGATAGAATGAGTGCGGCTCCGTCCGAAGGTGCTATATATAGTATATATATATATAGTATTCCTACTCGCCTGTTTATCCGCAATGATCACGGAGTAGTGATTGTATACGTATTTCCTGACACGTCTGTTTACTTTCTTACTTGCTCACGTTTAAGTTAATTACCTGCTTAACTTACTCACTATGCATACTAACTAAATTGTTTACATGCTTAGTGTTTACTTAGTAGCTAACTTCGTTAGCAATTGACCTGCTTACTTTGCTTCTTTACTTACATTCCTTATTTTTTTTACTACCTTGCTTTACTTACTTATTTTTTTTACTTATTTACTTATTTTTCTTACCAACCAGCTTCCTGTGATACTTGTGTAATCACCTTCATACTTAATTTCCTGGCTTACATTCCTTACTTTTTTACTCACTCACTCACTCAATTACTTACTTACTTACATAATTATTTACTTACTTACTTGCTTTATTTATAATTTTTCTTATGTATAATCACCTAACGTTCTCATTCTTTTTCCTTTCCAGACTGTAGCCAATCTGTTTTTATTCGCTGCTGTCAATTTAGCTGGCATCTTCACTCACTATCCAGCTGAACTAGCGCAGAGGCAAGCATTTCTAGAAACTCGTGGTTTTGTAGAGACAAGGTTGAATCTGCAAAGAGAAAATCAAGAACAGGTGAGGCTACCTTTACCGTAAGAGGTTTTATAAGGAAGTGGTTAATGATAACTTGTATTGAACACTGCTGGGAGTTACTGCAATGCGTGCGTTGCTATTCTTTTTTCGTGAAATGCTATCATGATAAAGCATTTAGTGATGACGCAATCAATGACGTGGCTCGTAATGTCGTAGCGAACGCAAAGTCAGATTCGTTTAAGTCGGCTCTCTCCAGATCGAGAGAAGTGTACCGAATGTAGGTAAGTCGACTGACATGTAGATTTGATTATTTAGACCGATCAAAGTCTTGATTTTCATGTTGTACTAATGAAGCAGATTGTTGCGCAGCGCTCTTTGATATACCTTCTTGCGTAGCAGCTGGATATATACAAAAAGTAACTCAGGAGTTCTTGTTGTTGACGATTCCTACTGGAGATTATCAAGTCAGACAGAGGCAATTGCAATATTGAGATAAAAGATTGGAGCGGAGTTTCAACGCTGCAGGATATAGTTTACAGTTCCATATGACGTGCAAGACATAAAAACACTGCAGGTTCGCAGCCCAATACAAACTGCCCGTCACAGAGGAAAGTTGAATGTGATTTGGCTTAGTGCAATCGTAATCGAAAACTCACTTAACGCACCGCAGTTCGAGGAAGGAATGCCTAAAGACAAGGTTAAGACTGCCAAAGCCCGCTTTTCAAATAGGATATCTTAAGATTAGCTGACAAAAACGTATCATATAGTTTTTATAGTTCAGTTTTCTTGCATTAAGTTAATTGTCTTAAAGTAATTAAAAACGTTTGATGTAATCGATCTGCAATGTTCAGGCCCTGTTTCCAGCTCCCTAGTTTATGGTTATTTCCTACTTTGTGCTTATTATTAACATCATCAAAGCACGCAGTTTTGAATGAAGCGTCTGTTATAATATGGCAGTACAGATCGTATGATTCTAGGAATCTGAGGGAGTATCGAAGATGCCATTCAAATCGATGTACCTTCGTTCTTACTCTCAAACGATATTGTGATGTTTAAAAGCACGGCTTTTTCAGTGACTTAGGCAGTTTGAAATTGCACTTTTCTGTTTGACATAATGTGGAACCCAAACATGTTAATCGTGAGGTCAAGTGCCAAAATGTGGATACCTATTTACAGAGTAAAGCTTGGCCAGGAAGGGGTCACAAACCCGCAGATATTTTGTTCTGAAATTTTACGTTAACCCAAAAGAGTAACGAATGATGTTAACGCGACTTTGATTGAAGGGTTTGCGGCACTTTCACGACTTTTAACTTGCGAAGAAAAGGGCTCATGAAATAGAAACAGGAAGTATTGCTTCGTTAAATAGATGGTGCAATGAGTAAATGAAGCAAATAGTGATAAGTACATTGATGGACGAAGGGATAAAGACTATGTTTAACACGGAGCACAAGGTATTATATCATTTTTCAATTGAAAAGTGGGCGAAGGCCTGGAAAGTCGGCGTGTTCAACGTATTTGCTTGACGAATATGAATGGCACTAAAACGGCCTATTATCTTAAATACCTTACGAGGCAAAAAGTGGTAATAGAAGCACAATGATAGAAGTGTTTATTAGATGTCAAGTCACTTGCCGAGAAAGTTCGTATTAAAGTAGATCGATTTACAGAACAAATTTTCTCAAAGACTCTGTTTTGTTCTTTTGTAAAAGAACACACTATTTCAAATATGTGAACTGGTAGCAGGTATTTTCCCTCATGCCTTCCTTGACGCGACACAAAGTGCCCTCGTAGACAACGCCTGCACCCAGAAGCCTTATACTGGGTAGTAGTGTTCAAGAAGTGGTGATTTCCTGGACAACGGTAAAGATTTGTTCAAGATTAAACATTTCCAAGGAGGTTTAGTCAATAGATAACAAAAGGGATAAAAGTACATACTACAGGAGTTTGGGCTTGCATAAAGAGTGTGCTTAAAATAGAAGACGAATTTGAATGTTGCAGCTGTGAGTACCAAGGTCATCTGATTCATCGATGTCGTTTCAACCAGTTAAAACACTCAGCAAACTTTAGCTTTGGCTTAGACGCAATTAGCCTGTTTCATAACTTCCGCAAGGATTCTGAAATTTCAGGTCATCCTTTGTTCGTCACTTTGTTGACCCAACTTGGGCCTCATGAGGACTTATGGAGTGTTTTACTTCATAACGAGAATATCAGCCTCAAACTTTCCTAGTGATAATATAAGCTGAGCAGTTTCATGCAAAATATGCCGTTGAAAATATTAAGTTTTAGACAACATTTTTCGTATTGCAGTACTTCTGGTCTATGCAGTGGGTCGAAAGCAGTTGTATTGAGTCAAGCATCAACGTGTAGAAATATTGAATATGAGGATAAGTTCTGTTCCCTGTTGGTCACCCTGCTGCTTAATTGGCAATTGAGTGCCCTGCTCTCCTACTATCACTGTCCGTTCACATTGGAAGGTGGCTGTTTCGTTAAATAGGATTGTACTCGTCTCGTTTCCATGTTGTTGGTGTAGTATACCGTCTTGAGCATTTAGCTGTAACATGATATCCCACAATTCATCTTTATATGATAATAGCTGGCTTCATCCAGCTTTTATTGGTCCATATGTGTCAACGAAGATATCTTACAAGAAGAGGGAACGTTGTCCAAATTTCAATTCCTTTTTTTGCTCCAGTCATATATGTCTAGCAATGTTTGATTGACATGGTTATCAACAAAACGAGCAGTAAATTCAGTAGATCTGATCGGCTGAGAACGTTTTGAACTGAGCGCATTAGTGTGATTTCTTATTCCTCGTGCCCAAAAGGGGCCAGCTGAACACAGATTATCTACACATGTGAAATATCTCCATACATTATACTGCCTACAGTACACCCTAACCCCAGGCCTAAAGCATGCACCGCTGTTGTACATAATGCCACCTTTACCTCAGTACTAGAAGGAAAGTTGAAAACACTGTAGGGGGGAGTTGAATACGAACTGTAGACAGCTGTGAGATGAAATGACATGCGTTGGCGTATACAAATTTTTTACTTTACAAAGTCTCTGCAAGCAAGACGGGGTAGTAAACTCTGCAAATGACGCATTTAAGAGTGCAAATATTAATCTTCGAGTAAAGTCCTGTCGTAATAATTGTTTTTAGTTCTTACTCTCTTTCTCAAAATGAGGTTAAAATAAGAATAGTTTGCGCATTACGTGAGCATGAACATGGCCAGTGCGTTGCGTGTTTCATTTTGACATCTTACTTTGGTCTGGATTTGCTGATTCAGCAGCTTATAAATCTAAGTTGTGATTATTAAGAAATGTTGCTTACGCGTTTATACGGAAGTCGCCTTGATTTGTTGCTATACGAGAATTCCTGCTCTTATTTTTTCCTGAAGTTTAGAATTTATTTTCTTGTTCTCTTTACCTTCTCTTGTTAATTTTTCGTCAGGGTATAAAACGTCATTTTCCTGAAAAAGTTTGCTTTTCCGTAGTTTTCTTGTTTTAATGTTCCCTTCACTTATTTTTTTCTTCGTATTTCCTTATATTCATATTTCTTGATCATTTTGTTCTTAACATAAGCATTTCATAAAGCTATTCCTTGCGATTTTGTATCAAGGTCTATTTTTTATCTTTTACCCATTTTAATATTTTTTCTATTGTATTTTCATTCCTTGATTTTGTTTTTTTGGGTTTTTTTGTTGGTTTTTTGTGTTTTTTTATTTTATTTTAAAGCTTTTTATGATATTTTCTTGCTTATTGTATTTTAATTATTCCCAGGCTTCTTACCTCTAATTTATGTTTTATTATTTTGTTACTTTCCCGCACGTTGTGTTTTGCATTTTAGATATTAAGAGCTGGTACTCTGATTGTTTAGTTACGTTTTTCCCCGGAGACTATAATCATTCAGATTGTTTTAAGTTCATTCGAACACACATAGTCGAAGCGATCACAGACACACTGCAACAAAGGGGGGGGGGGGGGGGATGTTATTGAAAACGCTGTATAACCGAATTATGAGATTTGTATAGCACAATGGTAATTTGAACACCTCATGTCCTTCTGATTGTTCTTTGTTGTAATTTTCGTGTAACTTTTGTTAATCATTTGTTACTTTCTTGAAACAAAGAGATTGCAGATAGTAACTTTGTGATTTGTCAATCATCACTGACATTTGATGCCAAAAGTTTTGCAGTTAATACTGTGTTTCGGCGAGTTACGTATCAAAGTTATAATTTTCATGATGAGTAGATTTTGCTAGGGCATTGTGGAGGTCCAGAAAAGGTGTCGGACAGTATTGGATAAGGGGAGAGGAGTCAAGTAATTCACATGGCGTCCTTTGTGACAGGCGTTTTGTGACGGGGCGTTTGAGGGTCTTTTTAAAGTAGGATAACGAGAACTGGCATCTTTAGAGGGTATGGTGCTATGGATGATTAAAGATTTCGTTCAGTATCCAACTTGACTGTGGATTCCATAAAAAAGTAGTTATGGTTGATATTAGATTTGGATATCAAGCTGATATCCTTAAAACCTTTAAACACATTTTCGTTATTTTTCCTTTTGGTTTTGAAAATTAACACAAGACACAAGGCCAGACGTTGACTTTTATTTTTTTATTTTACCTCTTTGTTTTTTATTTGACCTCTTTGGGGTTTTTTTATTTCGTACAGGAAAGACTACTTTTATCCGTATTACCAAGGCATGTTGCTATGGAAATGAAATCGGACATTGAAGATTCCAGGAAAAAGGAACAATCAATGTTCAGCAAAATTTATATTCAGAGACATGTGAATGTCAGGTGAGTACTCTTCCGGCAGAATCTTAGTGAACGTAAGTCGTAATGTTTACTGTATCTATTTTCTTTACCAGAGTTTTCTTCGCATTGCTTGTAGCTAATCCCTTTCCGTAGTCCAATTGTATCCGTCTTTCTCTCCATCGCATGGTGGTTTTCATAGCCCTCTTCTTCAACTTGAGGCTACCTTGATTACAGCAGACGACTGTACGTGAGATTCTCTGAACATGATGTCTTTATCGCCGTATGATTGGTTATAGGTGCACACTTATAGGTGTTTTAAAACAAGAAAAGCTTCGCATATTAATTAATTTATTTATTTATACCGTTCTACCTTTCTCCAGATCCTGTTGTGGTTTGAAAGTTAACCGGTAGCTGCATTGGTGACGTACTTTTCTATTCCTCTAGGATTTATTCAAACTTATCATTTCAAACCCTTTCTTCATAAAAACACTTTTAAAAACGGCAAGTATGTAATCACACATAAAGATCTTTTCTTTGGAAATTCTAAGTTGGGAATCATTAGGAATCCTTCAGCCAGTCAAAAAGCGTTGTTTTCAGGCCCACGAATTAGGGAGCAGGGTTTTCACAATTTAGAGGAATCTTTAAGGAACGTATAAGCCAACCACAGGTGGAGAACAAGTCCTTACGATGTGAGTATTTCACGGACCAACATACCTACCGGTTAACTTTCAAAACACAATAGGATCAGTCCAGAATTTTAAGGCAATGAACGGCTTTAAATTTACCGATGCCTTATGCCATTTTACATATATCATACACAAATGTAATGTACTTGAAGAGTACTTTCAAATCGTACATAGTTTTTCATTAAGGCTAGAGCAAACGCACTATTGTTCAAAAATTAAACGCGTTCCGGGGAGGTGGAGGTGGTGGAGAAAGTATGAGAAAGATAAGCCTTATCTAAAGAACCGTTAATGCATCTCTTTTGTCAAGTGAATGATCAGATCAAACACAAGTAATGATTAGCACATGTGATTCAGATCTTTTCACCCGATCCATCCAGCAGTTCTACGCACAAAGGAAATGTACCGAAGATATAAATGCTAATGGTTAGTAACTAGGGAGGAAATGAGCCTAAAAATTATTTGGTCATATTGGCGCCGGGAGGGACAGTCTTCCATCATTCTATCAGGAAAGATAACTGTCGTAAACGTGCGTTATGCCTTAAGCAGGTGAATGATATAGGCCTGGACTTTTTTGTTATTTTCTCGATTCCGACAAATGGCTAACAAATCCTTTCATATTTCCGAGTGACGTAAAATGTTGGTAGAATTTTATGGAATGAGTTGCATTAACATGGGATTACATTATAAAAACTGATTGATGTTGTGAAGAAGGAAAGAGTTAAACCTCTTAATCCTTGTTTTCGTGGGCACCAAACGCTCTATGCTGAAAATAGATGTAGCTCAGCTTAAAGTCTCTGCTTGCGGTAATGGCACAATATTGCCACGGCGGCCATTGAATTCCTTGATTCCTTGATCGGCTTTTTATCTTGAGTAAGGCAATCTAAACTTTTAAAGGGGGTGCCTGTACAATTAGGTATACTTAGCGTTTAGCGTCAGTTTTGCTTGCTTACCCGACAAAATGCATGTACAATCTACACAGCGACTAAATAAAAGGTGTTTGTTCCTTAAGAACATACGCTATGTGTTGCTTATGTTCATATTGTAATATATAAGATTTAATAAAACAAGGCCTGACTCCCCGGTCATGGAAGTGATTTATCGATAGAAGAAAAAGAAAGCAAGAATGTAACGGTATTCTTAACGTAGTAAATGTATATCTTAAACCAAAGGCTTTTCTATGCTCCAGACGTACTAGCTGTAGTCTTACGTGGCATTCGGTAGGATTGAAAAATAGAATATTATTCTGGAAACGTCATCAGTGAGTTTCTGAGCACGTCATGTTAAAATGTTTGATGGAAGGAAGGGAGAATTGGATACTGCTCATTATTTAGTCGACATAGAAAACGGTCAGGATAGGGCACTTCATCATACCAACGGTTTCAAGTTCACAATCCAAAAATGTGGCTTCATAAGCGATATGAGCCAATTCCCGTTGATTTGACTTAAGCTTCAAATGTTTACGTTGGGGTAAATTATTGGTTTTTTAGCAGTGAGTTGTTGTAATTTCATTCAAATACATTCCATCACTTCATCAAAGTGTATTAAATTTCTCCCGCTTTTCATTGTATAAAACGGCACTACATCGCTCGGAATAAAACTGGTTACGAACAGTTATAGTCAAGCAAGTAGCTCTTACGAAACAAAACGCTGGTAAAAATACCTTACCAGAAGTACTACCAGATGAAAAATTATCAGCCGCCGGTGCGCAGAAGCTCTTCTCAGGAAACACTTGTCGCTTTATACGCGGAACAGTTTGGAACACCGCGCGAGGCGATTTACATAAATAGAAATTTACTGCAAAAGCATCTTAAACTATTCTTACCTACCACTCGAGGTGAAATACTCATATTCATCAACTGGTAAGCTTTGTTCAGAGAGTTCTCAAGCATCGAAATAGGCCGCAGATAGGATCGGGTAGGTGCATATATTGTTACTAAGACAGACTAAAGAAGGGCTTTCGTTCATATTACTACCAAGAAAGATGGTGTTGATTCAAAGGATCTACAAGTGCAAAAGAATAAGGAAATCAGTGATAAGAATATCACACCGATGAACATATGACTCAATTACTATGTCAGAAAGTAGATTGATGCATTCTTCTGAAAAGGGAGGCTGAGATGGAAAATTTTTGAGATTGAGGCAGTAGCCCTAGCCCCAGGAAAAATAAAAATAAGTTTAAAAGCTCGGAATGGTCATGCGTGTTTTTATAATTTGTCTACATGTTTAACAAACTTACAAACCGCTGTTTTCTGTTCGGTGATCCAGAGATGTACTTAATTCCTTATTTGCCGACGATCTACTTTTTCCTACCTCTGAGAATTGAAGAAGACTTATTATTATGCTGGCTTCGACTTTTGAGTATTTTAAGGTCGCGGTCTTATAGAAGCTGGGACTTTTGTTCTTGGGAATCACAGAGCTGGTGTTACAACGTTTTATTCTAGTTCGTCATAGAGCTCACAGTAGAGCTGTGAACCGTACAGCCCACAAATGATAGAATTTGAGCAATGGTTTAGAAAACACACCTCATTTTACTCTGATCGCGACAGCTCGGAAATCATGAACAAGCTATTTTCACAGCTACTACACGCTGAGAGTCATCCCCAATCCAGAATCGATTCCATCTAAGAAGGCGTTTCACTCATAATCCTTGACGAAGTCCAAACGATGATTAAGGGACTATTCAGTTCCAGAAAGAAAGTACAAATTTGTACCTACAGTTTTGTTCCTTCCTTTAAATGTTGGTTCCGCACGGGGGTGTTCGTCATTTTTACACAGCAGGCCAGAAATCCGTAGATACTGTTTGTGTTCTGTTACACGTATCCGAGAGTTAAGTTCAGCTTATATTCCTTCGAAGCTTAGATATATAAAAGATCTTTCAAAGTTTTGTATTCCTTCACTCTTTTGAATGCCGGTCGTTCCTTATTACTGTAATATCGCATCGGTTGTGTTGATATGTCATCTGCCAAGTTAGACGCGTACCGTACATTAGAACATAAGGAACGACTTGGCGGAGCACGACCAAATGGAGGTCGACCATGATCAGTATATGGACAAAGCTGTTGTTGTCAATAGATACGAACACCTATCCTTTAGGGTCTCAAGTATAGATTCCAAGACCGTAACTTGCCCACTAACTAAGACTAACTCGAGGACAGTCTCGTTTACACCACGAGCAGCTGCAGTTCCGATACATGGAAACGAAGCCCTTATTTGATGAGGTTTGCCTCTTGGTCTCTTTTTAAAGAGTCGTAATTGTATTGGACTAGACAAGGCCGAAGTTAGGAAAAGGTGCGAGGAAACCTGCTGACGTTACATTTATAGCATTTGTTGCTGTTAAGTCTAACTCAAGAAAAATTAAACTCAAACTAACTCAAAACTAACTCAACATATGAGCAAACCTAGATTCCTTTCTTGACCTAAGAAAGATAGCGGGGTTACTTCTCACTTCTAGAATGCACCCATACTGACTATAAAGAGCATCGTTTTTTCAATGGCTTTGCGCAAATGTAGCTTCTTGAGGCAAACTTCGTACTTGGACATCAATCTTATAGATTGCCATTGGATGAATCCCCTCGCCTTAAACTTAAGTTTCTTTCTTGCGCACTGTGATTCGCTTATGTATGGGACCGTGTTTGTTAATATTTTTTCTTATCGAAGTATTGGCCCAGGGTCATGAATGGCCCGTTTTGGATCGAATAATTACATCAAGCATGTAACACCCACACTTCCGTTGTTCAACACCCTAGGTCGTAAAAGCTCCTTGATGCAAGCAAACACAAGACAGCCAGCAACACTCATGATAATTTTTCTGTTATGATATCTGTTGCTGTATGCAGTGTCGTAATATTGTAAAGTGAATTACGAGATGGTTGTTGGTTGATGTTCTGCGTGGTTGTGACTTGTCGTTTTAATTACACAAATACACTGGTCTCAGTTTAGTACCACGAATTCTTAGATAAACCGGGCATTTTACTACCGAAAAATGACTTTCATTTGTCGAGTTGCAGCGTATTCAAGCAAGTGCAGAGAATTGAGAATTGCTTCAGGAGAAGCCTACAAAGTTGTATCTATTTAGGGCGCCAAGTGAAGAGTGGGCACGTAGTCAATAGTGGTTTCCTCACCGATAGTGAAAATCCAAAGCGACTTACTTCGCGAAGAAAACTGTAATTTAGTCGGGGTAAACGAATTTCTTATTAATAATGAGAATTGTTTGGTTACTACATTCCTTTGCCACAAATATCAGCTTAGAAGTAATTGTTCGTAAATCTAATATCATATTAGGTAATTTATTTTCTTTTGTTAACTACTAACCCTTGTACAAGTAGAACACCTTTGTGCTGTTGCGTTGATAACACTGGAGAAACGTAAACATTTGCCTAAAGATGACGTACTGATTTATGAGGGTTTTCTTGTGCTGCAGATAACGACAGAACAGCAATCTCTGGTCGCTTTTCTGTTGTTTGTAGATTAAACTGATGTTAGGACTTGTTCCGGATAGGTTTACTGAGCAAGTCATTTTGTGCGAGATCGACTGTTCACACAATCAATCCATGTTTGTATTGTATGGGTTAAATTGATGTTAAAGCGACTGCAAAGAGGAAGAGTTATATTATTACCAACTGCCAGTAAACACACCGGGTCATAAGTGTATGCAACCGTAGAAAGTGGGGCATGACAAAAACTATTTATCTGGAAGTACTCCATTAAAAGGTCGACTAACCCGTCGAACAGTTGGCGCCCATATCTGGGGTAAATTCGTTCTTTTTATATCGCTTCATTAATTTTCTTCTGCGATGGTTTGGGTAAACTCTTTACAGTGGGATGGCCTACAGACAACACTTCAAATAGAGGTAGCAGGTGCACCTGTATTCCACTCATTTTTTAAAGTAATGAGAGAGGAAATTTTCGGTGTCAAGTGAAGAAAGTTAAATCATAGAAGGATAGGCTGGGCTTATACCTTTCATAAGGGATATCGCTGATTATGACGAAACTTATCGCCCTGCTTTAAATACCTTAGAAAACGGACACATCTGATAAAATGATTTTAACTGTCCTTATCGATCATAATAACCTGCTCTGCTTTTGGATAAGGGGCTTCTTGCTCTATTCATCTCTAATACCTTTAAGACGTGATTGAATTAAATGAGGCGATCCAGACGTCCTGTAGATATCAGTATTGAACATTTGAGGCCAAGAGAGAAACACTGCGCGCTAACAAGGCCGAGCGGATACCAATCTGTGGAGGGAATCAGTGACTTACCGGGGATTAACCATTGACTACCTCTTAAAAGTGGGTTAATGAGAAGTGAAGAAGTCTAAGTTGATTTTGCTTCCGCTTCCTGACGTTTTAGACCCGATGAGAGATTTACCCATTTATAGTACTCAGGTTGACACTTTGCACTAGATATATACTCATACATAGAAGAGGGTCATGTGCGACTTTAATCATGGTTGAATCGCAACATATTCCACTGCTAATGAATCAACTGCATCTGAAGATGACTGAAAGGGGTGTATGATTTGTAGGTAGCAAACGAAGAGGTGACATACATGCCATCCATAATGCATAAATAATTACTGAGAGAGTTCGGAAACTTTTGCCGAAAAAATTTAAATGTGTTTCTTGTTGATACCAAGAAGTTATTCGTAATTTGAAATCAACGGCAATATCAGAAATGCAAAGTCAGACACCAATCAGTTTCTTTCGTTGGCATCTTAAATTTGCCGACCGTAATGATTTTGCTTGTTTGATTTCGCCACAGTCCTTGAGACTTTATATCGGATATAGTTACCCATTTGCTCTAGTTATTGTCAAGGTAGCAAGCAATAGACGATGAAACCAATGAAATTTTTTCGTTCTTGCTTGTTATATCTTACATTTTAGATGTTTCCTAATAAGTCAGCAATTACTTAAATCGAGCATACGAGATACTTTTCTTTGTGCATGTTGCTTCAGAAACACGCCTGTTGCTAAGGGAAATTGGGAGTTATACTATGACTTGATTACACCGATTTTCTTAATTTCGTCTTACCAGTTCACTTCTCATTGTCGAAGTTATTAAAGCAGTTACATGGTAATTTTGTGGTAATGACTTCTCAATCAGTACATGCCACATTAAGGTGCCAGACATTGCGCCCGTCAATTTTAGTTGCTTAGACATTTTATGATTGGCACAGTTAGAGCTTTTACGATCACGACAATATTTTAAATGGTTGGTGTCACTATGTTGTTATGGAAATTACTACTAACCCATGGATTCACAGAATCTGAGGATAATCATTCTATTTGAAGGAGACTAGCGCATTGAGTTGGCAAGATCACTGGTAGACTGACTGAGTGTAGCCAAGAAGGCAACAGAGCTTCACAAATTGCGTAATTGAAGAAAAATTTGGAAAGTTTGGTTTCAGCGGAAAGTAAATCCATTTATTTGTGTTTATGAGGATAACTTGAATATCGGAAAGATTTGTTAAATTTTGCATAATCCTTGAAAAATTTGCGGGTTCCGTGTAGCATGAACACATTGTACTGGATCCTGCTTAATGAACTAAACTGCTTTGAATTTCAGTAAATTGTTCCTTACCTCGTGATAAGCTTTAAGTTTGAGAACAATCTGATCAAGATACTACAAATTCATGATAATGTTTTATTCTCTAATGACATTTGAAGTGTCCATAAGTTTGATTTCGTGTGATTTGTGGCATTTTCATTGTACTTTTTCCTCTTTTTTGCGCCGTTTCTCGCACCTCACAAATTTTATGAACTTCCACCATGGAGTGAGAAGTGCCAATATTAAATAGAGACATCTGATTACATCACAAGGGAGAAGAAAGCTACGGGAAATGACATTGCAGGACATTTGTGTAGTCTTTTAATTTTAATTGGCTCTATGATAACAGAATTATTTCATTTCTTCTTTTTGTTGTAGTATATTGTTTGCAGATATTGAAGGATTTACTGGATTATCCTCCCAGTGTACTGCACCGGAACTTGTCAAAATTTTAAACGAACTGTTTGCAAGATTTGATCAGCTCGCACTGGTAAGGCATACGTATTCCGTACAAAGTGATTGATATATGCAGTGAATTTTGTGTTATAACCTTTAGGATGAAATGGTGAGGATAAATATCGGGGACCTATTACTAAAATTGAGCTGTTGTTTGAGGCGTTGGGCGGAAGGTTTGGCATTTTTAAAAATTTGTTTACGTAAAACTCGAAATATTTAAACCAAAGTTTCAGAACAGTTTCGAAATATATCGTGCTTGAATAATACTTAATTTTTCCCTTTGTGCCTTGGAGATCAGTCTATTCCATGTTTTACATTTATTATTGTCACTTTTCCGTCAATCACATTTCATTTTTTTCGTATCAAACTTGCAGTTGAGAAGCACTTTCCTCGACCTCCATAGCGAAAATGAGGCCATTACTGAAGAAATCGCTTCAAGGTTTAGGTGTTGAACAAAGTTTACTAAGGGAAATGCAAACAATTGATCAAAGATTTGCCAGATGTTCCATACAACCCGTCCATTAAAACATGTAATAGGAGCACTCTTGTCTGAGTGACAGTGAAACAAATGTGACACAGAAATTTGCGATCTTGTTGTTACTCTATCATTTGCATTTGCTTAAATGAATTTAACGTTAAAGCAACGTTCTACTCTTGTAGTAGAGGAGCGACATAAGTATGTAACCTCTTATTACTGTCTTTGGACTGCAAACAGGAGACTATGTCACTCAAATTATTTTATAGGAAATCATAAGTTTCAAAACAATTCATACAAAAACACTCAAGCAGAAGCA
>JAAAKL020004056.1:3050-21723 GCA_010016065.2 Carybdea cf. marsupialis auct. non (Linnaeus, 1758) | reverse complement strand
ATCGGTATTCTTTTTGACGATAAAAATAGAGGCCTTAGAGTAGGGGAACGAATAACGAGATAGTATTTTCGCCGTGGGTATCTTCGACTGCAGTAATGAAGCACAGAGATCTGTAAGTAGTGTTAGGTTGCATAGCATTCGTGCCAAGGCATAGAAAGCTGAACCTGCAGGTTTCACAACACTTAAATCCACTCGAAGGTTTATGGAAGAGATGAAGTTACAGAACCTGGTCAAACCACTAGTAAGTAAAGAGACGCAAAGGTCGATCTACTAGGAGGTATCGAATTGGACTAAAGTTGATTCATAAGATCAGTAGTTAACAATGAATCTGAATGACGATTTTATTCGTATCAGTTCTGACAGTAACCGGGAAGATTGTAGGAAGTAGAGATCTTGGTAGGCAGAGAACCACCTATGTTAAGAGCCTTGTACAATGGATGGGAAAAACCTCCACGGGAATCATCCACGCCTTAAAGAACCGAGATGAGTGGAAGGTTATGGCAGCCAACGCGCTTGTTGGGCATAGTACCTGAAGAAAAGAAGTTCCTTTAACATGAAAAGTAAACTTTTGGTCAAAAATGCCACATTGGTATAATGTATTTATATTGTGCTGGATACATAATCATAGAATTTAATCACAGTCTCACATTAAATAGACCATTTACTTGCACCAAATTAAGCATCACTAACACAGACCCCAACTCCACATATGGCACGTCATAGGCCTACCCACTCAATCACCAAAGTGGCATTTCTAAAGCATAGAATCGACAAAGGATGTCGCTAGCAAAGTCCCCACCTAGAATGGTTTGCATTGCGGTAACTGATTGATATTGATTGATGATAAGTTCATTTCATGTTTACATGATTTCTTGCTTTTTTGACATGAATTTTAATGCTTTATTGAATGATTTCCTCCCTATATTCTTCTTGCTAAAGCGACTGTTGTAAATATAACCATTCTTATGTACTTCCAAACTACCGTGTAGTGTTTTTAAACTTTTTATACGCATTTCCATCAAGTGTCAACAAAGGAATTGGGGAAACGTTTTCCGAATCTCATCAGCTATAGGAAATTTGCTGTAGGTTGAAATAGCAATATTAGGGTTGTCAGATAGACAACATCCAGGGTTGTTGAAGACGCCGTAAAGACGTTACAATGACTATCTTGATACCTCGTCAAAGTCAGCTTAATCGTCAATTCAGCCAAATTCAAACAGATTATTAAAGGGGTGGTACACACTCTTATCATGGGCGTAGATCGCTGTAAAAATGTGGGGGAGGGGGACAAACGGATTAAACGTTGACAGTGTGACATTTCTGGGCCCAAAAGTGGGGGCGGATAAAGCAGCTGTTGGTCTCTCATCCGAAAAAGTGAGGGGGGACGAGTCTCCCCGTCCCCCCAGGATTTAAGCACATGACTCTTATGCTTTTCAAAGTCACTGATTATCTCACGTTACCTTATTGAAATTGACCCCCCAAAAGTATCTCTTCAGTGCATTTCTGCCGTGACAGACACATGCAATTTTCAAGCAACAATACTGTTCTACAAGTGTTTATAAAAACAGCCTTGTAGATTTCAACCATCCTGTTTTTGTGTTGTACAAAGTGCTACCAATTTGTATCTGCCCGTAGTAGTATAGGCCTCCTGTTGAATATTTGTTAATCTTTCATTTGTATTAAAAGGAGTAACGCCCACAGAAACAGAAATTGCGCAGTTTTTATATTCGGAAGGAATTGATTTTCTCACTTTACTTCATTTCCTGTCACTGTTTACTATTTGTATTGCAGGCCCCAGGCCTCTAAAACTACTTGCCTAGCAACTACTTTCCCACATTCTAATGTTCAATTTTATTGATCAGGTCCGGTCAGCAGTTTGGCTGTTTGTGATGGAATGGTTGTAACAGGGGGATCCGATGGATTTGTCAGCATCTTACGAGTACAGCCCTCTTAGCAGATGGGATAGCATATGGTAAACATTCGTAGATGATTGTTGTTGACACGATGCAGGAAGGAGTTTTAGTCCAAGTTGATACTTTTGTCGATTGCTAGGTGTATTGTAAACAGAGTTATATGTTAATTACTTTTCTACATGAATAATTTAATGTATTTATTTTGATACCATAATTTGGGAGTATGTGTATCTGTCAGGTGTGTTTCTACTGTTACATATTTTAAATAAGCACTACAAAGACACGGCATTGATTGCCTTAGATCTTTGGGGGGAGGGGGGAGCTCCTTAATCCTGACTAGTTCGGGTATACAGTAAATGATATACGGCAACTTTTATCGGGTAACTGCGACTGTCGCCACTATTTGATTTCCAGAAGAGGATATATTGAGTATTGAGGGAGCTATGTTCACTTATATCTAGTCTTATCCTGATGGTGCTCTAAATTACATCTTAAAGACAGGAAAGTCTTACACTGACGTTTTACCGTAGTCATACTATAACCCACTATTTGTTAGTACCTACGGAAGGCTGGCAGGCCCGTTTCCTTAGCATAAAGCATGTATTTCTGTGGATGTTTCGTTAAGTAGCAGATAGCTGGTGGGTCTTTAGCCCTGTATTAATGGGATCTTGGTTCTTATGTTAAAGTTCAGTTGTTTCTGTTAGTGTTACGAAAAGTATCAGAATTATGCTTAGACGGATTTCGTTAAGGTATGCAGGGTATTCCGTAAAGGGATACCGAACAATAGACCTAAAGTTATTAAAATACAAGGCATTCTGTTACGGATTCCCAATTAAAATGAAATCTAAATTATCTAAATACAGGATTTTCTATAGACTAATCATAATTGATAGAATGAAAAAATTAAAATACAGGGCATCCTGTAAAGAAATCACAGTTACTAAAAACTAATTTTACAGTGCACCAGTATAAACAATGTTTTCTGTTTTAGCATCTACAATTTTTTCAGAGTCATCAAAATTGACAAGGACTGCAGAAATAGCTGAGTTTTGACAAAAAGGAGTGGTCGTGTACCCGTGGGAAGGTTTGAGCCCCATCCCAAATATTCCGACCCAGCTCTTCAACTTTGCACTTCAGTACCGACCTCATATGACAAGATATAGGCGTTTTGAGTAGGCCATGCATACTGCCGCATACTGTTCGACAAACTATAGGTCAAGAGCTTTTCAAATGTGTGCATGACTCTGGGTAGGTACAACAGGGGCCGACTCTTTGAAGGAACAAACGGACAAACACATAAACGCAATTTGCCGTTTATTTATACAGTAGATATGCTATGCATG
The DNA here is from genome assembly GCA_010016065.2 of Carybdea cf. marsupialis auct. non (Linnaeus, 1758). Classification (NCBI taxonomy): domain Eukaryota; kingdom Metazoa; phylum Cnidaria; class Cubozoa; order Carybdeida; family Carybdeidae; genus Carybdea; species Carybdea cf. marsupialis auct. non (Linnaeus, 1758). Next base: position 18,467 of record JAAAKL020004056.1, on the reverse strand, counting down.
CCCAAATAGTCCAATCTTGCCACTTCAGGATATTTACCCACCTTTTACAATTGTGGATTTGAGGCTAATTCCTGCCCTTTTCCGCTTGGTTACAGCGTCTGATCCCTTAACTAACTTATTCCTATACCGTTTCGTCTGTCCCATGGGTCCAGATTAGAATGAGCATAAAGAAATAGTAACGTGATTGTCATTGGTAAATTACTTATTGAACCCCTATGTTAATATACGCATTTTATGTCATAGGGGTCCACAAGTAGAACTGACTGTTCACGGGGGGTGGGGTGGGGGTCTATGGAGAAACAAGATATGGGGTCACTGTATTAGAAGACTAAACAAAAGTTATAATTTTAACTAGTTCGTGGTTATCTTGTTTTGACTCGTTACTTTGAAATCCTCATTTTACCTGCAAGTGCTAAGAGTACACAGTCTTAACCCCCGTGGTAGTCTTAACGCCATTATAGTCTATTGCGTATAACTTCGTTTTGGAATCCATACCCACTGCTGATAATTTTACTTGCATTCTTAACAACTACGCTGCATCTTAAGACATTTTGCTAGATGCCAGCTTTGATAGATTTCTGGGGCTTACTGAAAAGACCTTGGAGGCACGTCCTCTGTATCCTTATTTCTTAGCCTGTTGGGTGATGTTACTCGATGGATTTACCCCGTTGAATTACTATTGACTCGACGTTTTCAATGAATTTGTGCATTGTTTTATATAACTGGATGTTTTATTATTTTCCAGGCGAAAAATATGAATTATTCTTCCTACAAGCCCGTAAAAATGCGATTTTTCTGTTTCGAGTCCCTTTTCTCCTATTGTTAGCCTTGCATTGACACGTCCATAATTCCACCCACTGTTTTTGGGTACCAGAGGGTGTCTACCATCTTATCCCCTGATTAATGGAGTGGGCCCCCAGAAAACAAAAGTATTGGTAACTATGCCCCAAACTCCATGTGGTTGCCGACTCCTGCTTTAAAAGATCATTATAATTATTGTGGGCTGTTTGTTGTATTACCCAAATAATTTTCGAACGTTATTCATTTAAGTTTGTTATAATTGTCGATGAATTAGTCCCCTATTTTGACGTACTGGACACTAACACGTTTGTCTTTTTGAATATATTGTTAGTTTAGAATATTCATTTGACATCGCCAAAGGAGGGTAAAATCTAAGTTGTGTTTGAAAGTAACACTGTAGTTGAACAAATCATGGGGAAAATCCTTTTATTGAAGTCCTTTCCATAGTCTTTCTTGTTGATGAATGGTAAGGAAATTTGTTAGTTTTACGTTGAAATTTGAGTGTGAAAGAGGTGTTATTAAAAGGCAAACAGAATTGTTATAATTGCAATCAGATTCTATGATAACTCCCTAGATGATTGGTTAGAATTCCAAGCTGTTCAAAGTTAGCAGTTATCGGCTCATCTGTTAGTAAGTGGACCGCTAGGTTACGTTACGTTAATCACCACAATAAATTAGAATAATCGCTTTTCTGCAAGTGGAGGATTTCTTAGAACTTATATTTGTGGATCTCTGTTAAATGAATCACTGCAAAGGCTGCGATGAGGTGCTGGTCCGAAAATGAGTGACTATACCTTGGTCACTTAACCTTGGAAACATCAAGATTTCTACACTGTTTTGGGATCTAAGATTCTACAAGACTCTCAAAGCTTACTAAGCCATTTAAACAATTATTTTACGTCTGTACAGGTTTACGGTTTAAGTGGAATGCAGTATTATTTTAAGCGATCACGATTTCACATTCCACCTACTTATATTGTAACTATTTAAGTTATAAAGGAACTTTCTATTGAAGTCGCCATCTGTCAGAAGCCTACTGTACACAGTTTGAAACACCGGATTTTAGAAGTAATCTTAACAGGCAGTAAAACTATTGCAAAGACCAACAAAGAAATAAAGGGTAATTGCGATGTCCATAGACGTAGATTAGCAGGCAGAGAAGTAAGCCATGAAGCACGCCTAACGGAAGGCAAGGATAGCCTCACAGATCATCACTTGTCGTCTTGTCTGAAAAGATATATTAATCCTTGCCACGGGTCAACAGTGGATAAGAACTGCCAGGGAGGAGATAAACGGATGTGCGGTGGGTCTCTGGCAAAATGTTGAGAATCGCACATTTCCACACTAGCATGAAATGGCCAATCATCGAATAGTTACTTTAGGTAGTCCGTTCACTCCGATTCTCCCCGTTTAAGCTATTCAGATATACTTGGATTTGACAGTTTCAAGTTATAATTTTCTTGTCACGCATTTTTGGCCGGAATATCGGGAGCGCACTGCCTCGACCCTTGCACCCTCTCTTCCCGTATCGTTTCTTTATCCCGGGGACCTCCGACATCTAGCCAGTGAAAGCGAATTTCGTAGTCAGGCCACCCTTTGTATTGGATAGTAGCACATTATTGCGAGAACTGAATACTTAAAAATTTAAAGAGAATCCGAAAGAATATTCTTTACTAAGCTTTGATCGGGAGTTTGCTTCATGCCTTGTTCGACATCGTTTTCATCAGCATTAGAAGTTTTTGTAAAATAATGTTGATACGTACTCGTCGTTCATTGAAATTTTAATGTGATTTTCACGAGAGTTGTATAGGAGTGATTGAGGTATGTTTATCATCTTTTCTCGTGACTAATTGTTGCTAGGGTTTTAAAAGAGGGTTATTCTCAGATAGAATTCGACTAGCTTTTCTTTCTTCTCTATCGTTTGCTCTCTTAATCCACTATGCGAACAGCGCGTACTCAAAAGACCTCATACTGGCTTGTGACGATGCAGCTTACTCGAAGTTGCTCAACAAATTTTGGCGGCTGATCATATTGTTAGCTATCCACAAGAGATAGCTTGGCCCTTCTTATGCTCTACCCATAGAGCTGTCAAGAGCACATTAATCTCGGAACATAAAATTGTGCGTAAAGTCATTGAGTCCAGCGATCCCCACTTGCTTACTAACACTGGTTTCTGTTTACGCGTAGGAATCAAGTGAGATCGGAGCCGACTGTACAAAGAAACTGTTACTGTATTTTCTGTAGAAAACCCAGTCAATTGCCCAAAGCACCAGCTCATGGAGACTCTGCACACGAGCCCGGTTTATTTTATGCACTATATAAAAGTTTAATAATCCGATCTGTACAATGAATAGTCAAAACACTTTTAACTTCACAGACAAAGAAATAAGTTAATAGGAGTTAGTTTCGACTAAAATATCTTTATTGGTACGCAAAAGAGAGAAAAGGTGTGGTGTAATCCAATGCGGGATGGCTGCAAGAAAGTGACATTTACTTTCACTGGGCAAAAAACATTTTGGGGTTAACAAAAGGGCTTCTACCATATTTTTAACAACTTTTTGTTGAATATTGCTGACATGAAAATGTTCATAACTTGAGTGGAATTTTTCCTCTTTTATTAAACGTAATGAAGATATTCTGCAAGTCTACCAAATTTAAAGTTGCTAGCAAATCTTATTTCGATTTATGCTCTTTCCTGGTTATTCACTGTTCATGAAAAAGCGTACAAGTGAAAGTGTAAAGATGAATAAGAACTTGAACAAAACTATTTGCTACTGAGAATTTGGTGGCTTTTGACGTCAAACGTACAGTACACTACAACACACATATTCGTGACCACCTCCCTTTAATATTGGACGCACATTCTCCAAAATAGCGTTAGAAAGGGTTTGATTGAGACAACATTCGAAATGTATTTATCGATTGATGTGGCGCCTTCTATTGCTATTCATCAATCTGCTTCTCAGTTACCCCGTATTATTTCCTTCCTAGAATGAAAGAAATATTAAAAGCGATCTCATTTGTAGAGAAAATTAACTCCTTGTGTCTATGAAAATGATAATCACCTGTGAGCCGTTGCATTCTACCGGAATAGAATTGATTGGCAAGTTCTTCATAAATACGAGCTGTGCGCATATGCTTTCCTCAGCTGTTCCTATGTCTAAATGTTATTGACTCCTGATATCTAAAGGCAACCCTGGAATAGGCTGTTTCCCAAAATACTAGACCTGTAGTTTCTGTACTGTTTCAACTAGAGGCGTTTGAACCTGAACAATTTCTGCTCAAAACTCTGTTACTATTCCTTGGTTCCCTTACGTTAGGAAACAGCATCAAATAGCAAGGTTTTGTTAGAGAGATTTAAAACTATGACAGCTGATATCTTGGCGTTGGAAAAAGGCAGTGTTCCGAACGTTGTACAGGCTTTTTAACTGCGGCAAGCTGTATTAGAAAATGAATTGCAAAATGAAGGTACAGATATTAATTGCGGTTATGGTCGCTTCCTTGAACCGATAATAATATCCTGAGGGTTTTACAGTCGGAGGGAGGAGCCCCCCCCCCCCTGTGTTAAGCATGTTTCTTATATTATTTCACCCTGCTCAAGGCCAAAGCCACTGCTAAGAATAGGGTTACTCTCCCTGTTCGGATAACTATCTATTCATGCTTGCAGTCCCCTTTCTATCCTATCTCGCGAAACATAGTTTCCCACTTCACGAAAGCAGATGACAGATCATAGTACCTCCGCGATCGTGGCAGGCAAGCTCAGGGTAGGTTCGAACTCACGACCCTCGAATTGTGAGTCTACCACTAGGCCAAAACTGTGTTTAACCCTAAAATATTGCTATCATAAGTACTTTGTGCCCTTGTGGCATCGGCATACGCAACGGAGGTACATATAGAAAATCGTTTACTATCAATAACGTATGTTTTATTGACCATTGTCATTTATCACTAAAATCATCAAGAACGACTTTTATGCCCTTAAGGCTCTATATAATGTATACCCATTTCGTCTACAGACATTTCTCTTTCTATGAAGATTAATATTTATAAACAGTTGCCAAAATAAGCAATTGGGGTAATAATCTCAAAGTATTACTTTTTCTGGATGTTCATGTGCACATAATCTTTGCTCCACTTGCTATCACCGACTGATTTTCCAGGGTGAATACGAGGAATACCTCTCATGACAGATGTCAACTTCCAAATACATAAGATGTCAATTTCCTACCACCTTCATTTCCACGCTTTTTGCAATATGGACTCCCCCTACTTTCCCTCGTTATTTTTGCGATCTCTCATCGTACCTCCTGATAAGCAGAGAATCTTTGGTCCAATTGCTATCACCGACTGATTTTCCAGGGTGAATACGAGGAATACCTCTCATGCCAGATGTCAACTTTCAAACACGTAAGATGTCAATTTCCTACCACCTTCATTTCCACGCGTTTTGCAATATGGACTCCCGCTACTTTCCCTCGTTATTTTTGCGATCTCTCATCGTACCTCCTGATAAGCAGAGAATCTTTGCTCCATTTGCTATCACCGACTGATTTTCCAGGGTGAATACGAGGAATACCTCTCATGCCAGATGTCAACTTTCAAACACATAAGATGTCAATTTCCTACCACCTTCATTTCCACGCTTTTTGCAATATGGACTCCCCCTACTTTCCCTCGCTATTTGTGCTTCATTTTAATGTTTCCTGTAGTTTCGAATACAGCCTAGTGAAAAATTATCTTCCGACTTTTTAGGTCTCATTTGTGACACAAATTGTTACCAAGCTGTACTAATTTGCGTTTCATTTCGTAATCATACAGCCACAATATCTCGCTGAATCGAATCTTCCCGTGTCTTATGATAGAAATGATATTGTCGATCGACATTGCACCACCCCTACTAGTTTCCAGTTCATGTAATATCAAATTTAAATCTATCTTCCGGGCAACAAATAGTATGGTGATGCCAGACTATCTGGTAGATTTTATGCGGTCGCATTGTTTGGGAGAACACCGTGTCCTTCTGATGTGGTAGATATGTTTGAGGTGTAAACATGATTTTCCTACGAATTATCAGTCAGAATTATTTAAAAGGTATGCCATAGTCTACAAAACTCTATAACTATCGGCATAAAACCAAAATAAAGGAAGTATGGGATCACATAATACGATAGCACCCTCAATTCTTCAATACCTCTAGCAAAATAACAGATGAAAGATAACAAAAACTGGAAAATCTTTGGGATTTCCTATACAATCTTGGGGCGATGTCCCTGTTTGTAAAATTGTTGGAACATTGATATGCCATATTTGAAATGTTAGTTCTTGTACTTATAACAGAAATAAGGACTGTGTACAGTCAGACAGAAAAATACGCATCCAACAATTCTTAAATTTTGTAATAATTTATTGACACACAACATACAAAAACTACAATTTAGTTATTTACAACAGGGAACCAAAGTAATATGATAAGCAGATATTGGAATTTGTCAGTTAATAAAAGCAATAGGTAATGTAAATCACTTGATTATTATAACTAACTAGCTAGTACATAATGCACCGAACGTAGAGTAATAAACTAGCTAAATACTATTCAATACCTTTTGTTCACTATTCCGATGATTTCTATGCTGTTGGCAGCTCATAGATTGGATGGGTTAGGGATTATTCTGGTAAGGGTAAAGAACTCGCCATTTAATTGTGGTGAAAATCCTCAGTTACTATCTGAATCTAAACTCGGGTTAAAAAGTTGTCGCTTCCGTTTCTTATAGAGAAATTGTCGACCACTCTGACGCTTTATCGGCGACGGTGAAACCACGTTCGGGGTCGAAGAATGATATTTTTTCCTTTTCATCGGGACCCATTCTTCGTCGCTGTCTTCATCAACTCGAGAGCCAGAATAGGTATATGTTTCCCGTGATATACTTAACTTTCTATTAGACATGGGATTATCTTCTACTGCTGTCTTCGTGATAGTCTGGTATGTCGAACTGGTGTGGGTAAAGGGCGATGTTGTGTCGTGGCGCTTCCTTGTTTGTGGCCTTTGGGAGCATACAGGTGGGCTTTCTAGCAGCGATAGGCCATTTGCTGACGCATTACTCGCCAAGTCATCTATTGACGCATCAAATGAAAATAGTGGTGAAGTATTCTCTTTCTCTAAATTAATGTCATGTTCTGTGGGTGATACGACAATAGACGCTTCTGTGCGGCCAACTATCTTAGGAGCTGGCTTTGGCTTAGAATGCCAGGACCCGTGGAATCGCCGCTTGTGATTGTCTACATCGCGTTCAACATAATCTCTTTTCAAAGGCGATAATTTACCATTAGAACGTAGTCTGCATTTGCCAATGCCGTCTTCTGAATGGTCTATTTTCGGAGGCGATGGTTTGGATTTTGTAGAGGATGTTGGAAGTGTTGAAGGCCCTTGTATATTGTTAAACGACCGTCGAGCACGGCCTAGACATATCCCACTCTCGATTTTTCTTGCGTCTGCAGAACCTTCCTTGCTTTCCTTCGTTGTTGTATGATTTACACTACGTAGTGGTCGTCTTGTGTAATTGGATAGTGACTCTGGCAGCGACCGGCGGATTGATGCCCGTGTACGTACATTCTCCTCTTCTTTCTCACCATCTGAACTAGAGCTATCCGACATTATTTTGGCGTTCCTTTGGCTTTTTTTGTTTTGAGGCAATATTATCTGCGATTCACTTTCGTCTTCAGAATCGGTGCTGTCTTGTATAATTGGTCTGGATAAAAAAGAATGTTTATTTTTTAATCAAGTAAATAAATTCATCGCTTAATACATCCAAAAATCAAATTATCCTACATCCTTTTGACAGCGATGCTGACGAGTAGTTACCTTACGAGAAACGTCCCCTCGGTCTTAGAAGGGCTGCCTTACAACATTTCAAAGTACAAGAATGAATTGTTGACGACGTAACTATGAGAAAATGAAAAGGAGTGCGCGTGTAACGGTAAGAGATCGGAGTATCAACTTCCCCACTTTCTTTTACATCCTACCTTGTAGTCCCTGAAACCATTGGATTGGGCTGGGATACACCGATTGTCTGGACGGCTGTCCTTATAGGGGCAAATTACATGGTAGGGAAAATTCTCCATCGTTAGAGGATTTAGCAATAATGTAACAATGAGCGCATGAGTGTTCTTCAATGCAGCGATACTCAGCGGCGGCGTGGGTCCTTCTATATCAGAGGTGAACAACCCGCATGTAGCTCTCAGGAACTTCGTATTTGGGGTCATGAATAACAATAAACCACCTCTCTCAAAGTTCATTAATGCATTTCTCGTGAAACTTTAAACATTATGTGTGGAATATGAGTGAAAAAATGTTGGCTACCGTACTCCTTATTGACAACCAGTGAAAGTGGTCCTCGTATTTCTGAATTCAGAATGATTCTAAAATCAGGTAAAAATTGTATTTGAGAAGCTGTTCATGTAATTGACTCATACTCTAGGCACGATGTAAAGCAGATTCTCGTTGCATATCTAACGTGCAGGATGCACAACCAGCATCACCTAAGACTTGCAAAACAAACTACACTTTCTTTAATACTTATATTGAAAAAAATGTTTATCTATGGTGAGAAAAATATTTTGAGGAACAGTATAAGCAGGAAGTGAAAATTTGATACCAAAATTTACTTCTTCTTTTTCAAGATAGGGTTGTCACTTCAAGGCACTGGGTTACTTTGAAAAAAGTAGAAATAAAAAGAGTAAACATAAAAATAGATCTAATTACAGACAAAAAAAATTAAAGTTCCGCAAGATTTGGTGATTCACATCAGATATAAAGGTGTCAAGATCATAAGTACGAGGAGAGAAGTCTGAAGACAGAGAGTTCCAGATTTTGGTAGACCTTAGGAAGAAGCTGCTAGCATAAAAAATTTCTGTGATTTCATATGATTTTCTAAAAATCAGGTTAGAATGAGCTTACCAAAGTTCTTTATGAATTGTATGACAGGGTACAAAACTAATCCTACCCCCCTTGCCATTCGTTAAAACCCCCGATTCAATAAGGATATTTAACTCACAAACTTCGACGGACTTTGAAATCTTGGCATTTCTGCTCTGACGACGTCATCATATCCCTCTCCACATAAGTGGTCACTCATGCCGTATATAATCGACTCGATGAAGAGCGCACGCAAAGAAACGTATACAATATAACAATCTCAACAGTTTGCGTATAACCAACATATTCATGTATTCTAGACGATGGAAGATATATCTCTTGGAAGTCACCGGATTCCAAATACTCGAGTTGTGACAACATAAAGGTTGTGATAGAAAAACTAGCATCAGTGAGAAGACAACATGTACGCACGTAGGTTTGACACCGGGGCAACGAGAATTGTTCCACGATAAACAGTTCACCCTTACGTTTGCAGCAATTGTTCGGGATAATATTTTCTGTTCAAAGGAAAGCAACACCCAAGCCATCTTTATTTGATTCCCCTGACCGCCTCTCACTTTTTCAATTTGGCATTATGAAGTTACAGGATAAAGAGGGCTCAAAAATAAAGGTGCAACTGGTGTAGATTGTAGACTTTCCGTTTATCGTCGTGTAACTCACTTTTTTATATCAATAAAAATTCAGGCATTTTAATTCTTCTTTTACTGTAAGATTACTTCCAAAACAAACATATCATAAGTTTGGATATATTCCCACGGACACGGGCCCCGTTCCTTTATATCCAAGAATGCAACAAACATAAAGTAAATCTTTTCGCTCTTACCTCTCCCTCACTGATCGTTTGGAAGACATATCGATCCATCCCGGAGACATATGAACTTCAAGTTGTCGTGATTGCTGCACCCTTTTTATTTTCGACTCAAGTGGAGTCAATAATATACAAGGGTCGAAGGCATCGGATCTGCTTGCTGCTTTAAAAAGTGAATCAAACACAAAAAATTTGAATAAGTTATCTAATTGGAAATAATGAAGACATTCCGGTGAACGTGACGTTGAGGAGGTCATTGATTTTTAATTTATATATATTATAATATATGTAAAACAATAGTAGTAATACAATACGACCTTAACGTCTATGATTTAATGACAGGTATTCAAGTCTGAATAGATATCGGAGAAACGTGTAATTATGTCAATACCAGGAATCGAACCTAGGACCAGGTGTTGCTATGTCAACTGTGCTATGGCTAATCGATAATAGCTTACTAATACTTTTCTTTAGTCACCAAATTAGCTCCTAATCATCCATCACAGGGCACCGGCATCCAGTTCCGAGGGATTCGAACACTGCCCTCTCTGTGCCATGTGACTTAACCATGAACGGATTCAGACATGGCCTATCGACCTGTCTACTGTCCATTTTATTGTTACAGAAGGGTTTTATGTTCCCGTTCCTGTAGTAAATTACATTTTCAAGTTCTCTCTTCTAGTAACATTTAATGATCAATTCATGTGATATGCTGATATGACGCTTTCCAGAAGTATAGCCTAACGTTGTCAGCTTGTAATTATTAAGATAAATGAGTTTTTCAGTCCTACATTATTCTCATATCTCGTGATTTCTCGTATTTCAACCTTGTAGTATTCTCATGGCAGAGATTCGTAGGATTTTGATGCCTGATGAGCGTTAGACCATATTCTTTGACATAAGTACAAGAACGGGATAAAATCTATTACAAATCAAATTGTGTGTATCGAAAAAAGGTTGCGCACCGTTCGGTTAGGTTAATTTCAATTTTCAAGTATCTTCAGCCAAGTAACGCATGTAACGGGGATTCATATTTCTTGTCAACATTGCCAGCTAATATCAATCATTACTCAGTTTCATAAGTTTTCTAGGCTTGTATTTCTTAGGTCTTAACAGGCCTTTTGGTATATTAACACGATCCTTCTTGGTCGAGAAACCCTGTAAACAAGCCCAGTAGTTTTCCAAATAGCTTGTTACTTTGTAGCCTACAAAATCTTCTGACAATCCTAGGTCACAGAAAAACCTTGTAAAATCACGAAAATTATCCTGATCTTTATGTTAGGCTTCTCCTCCAAGTCATAACTACCACTATACCTTCGTGATTATAAAAATTCTTCAGGAATTGCCTCCCCACCCCACCAGCTACTTACTGCTTGAGCTCCTTTCCCTTCGGTTGGCTTCATTTCTGTTGTTCCTCGCTCTCCTAAAAAGTGTGGAGAAGATTTTTGATGGCAACTACGTATTCAAAATAATTGACATAGTTGCCAGCCATGACTGTTGGCATGCACAACATGAGGTTTGGAATAAAATGATTCACGTGCTTTAGACCCTCACTTTGCTTGGGTATTTAGAACAAGCAGAGCCATAAATCCATCATTATACACATTCATAACGAAACAAACAGCTTTACAAACAATTACACCTGTTAAACCAACAGCAACCAAATTCATGCCCACTAAAACATCCACAACTCCAACTACACTCACAAATCCATCATCAAACACATCCAAAACCACAGTAACAAATTTACGCACAATTGCATCCACAAAACATTTACTATGTTCAATCAAAACCACTAAAGTCTTGCCAGACGCCACTTCCATAAGAGCACTACTGTTTACAACTATAAACACAAACCTAATTGCACATACACCGAAGGCCACAAAACTACATGTAAATACAAACACAACCACAGAACCACTACCACATAAATAAAAAAACAAGAAAGTATATCAAAGCATAAACCGAAAGCCACTCTGTCACAAATCTCAAGATATGCATCACCACGCATCAACATCAACAGTACATCTCCCTCACTTGACCACCTTCACACACACATAAATACCCTGCGTCTTATTATGCTCATGGTAGTTTGTTATTGTATATAATAAATTTTGATATATTTGTTAAGCAATCAACAGAATTTGCCATTTCGGTCAACAGCAACAAAGAGTACATGGAGGATTTGTAATAGTACAGTTGTAGGTAAAGAAACATACAATTATTTAGCGGTCTTTAGAATGGCGGGGATGGTTAATAATTCAGCTACTAAGTAGCCCTTGATTCTCAACAGGCATACAGTGCTGAACCTAACAGTCCCTAAGGCCCCATTTATTAGAACAATTCCTCCTATGTCGCACAGAGCAAGGTGACTGCCACCACTGTTTTGGGTCAATCATGGGTCGCTGGCTCTCACATGGGATGCAAGTAAACTATTCTTTGGCCCCCGATTCAGGAATCAGTTCCTGCAAAAGAGATCACGGTTTCACAAGCCAAGTTGTAAGAAACTCATTTTAACACCACACCATTCCCTTATTTATACTCCTCACTTATAGTACAATAGGATATAAGAAAAACAACAGTCCTCTATTCAGAATATGGTACCAACAAAAACATGAATTTCTCTTCCGTGAGAGTCTTTCACTGCAAGAGCAAAATAACCTCTCAGTGTTTAAATCAACACTTATCTATTAATGCCGTACAAAACGTGAAATTCCAAAACCACACGCTATTTATGAAGCTTCTTCTACATTTGGCAGGGGATATTCATCTTCACCCAGGACCCTGTACCCCTAAATGTTTACTCTGTGATAAATCAGTCCGAAAAGGATTACCTTATGACCAATGTGCCTTCTGGGTTCACAAGAGATGTGGCAAAATCTCAAACACAGACTATAATAACTACATAGCAGCTTACAAACCATAGAAAATGTCTTCTAGCCCTGCACACTCATAACAAAGGAAATTCCTTGGGACCAACTCCCATATGTTAATGCCTCATTAAATGAGCCATCTAATAAAGTTTCTTATGTTCTTCATACAGATCTAAATGCTACGAAACACACATCACACAGATACTTGGGAGCCTTTCATAAATACGGGTCTCCACCCTTTCAATATAAATAAAAATGGTAAAAATGGTATTCTACCAAAAATTGATGAAAATCATCTGATATCAGAGACAAAGTTAGATGCTACCGCGCTAGATAGGGAAGTCAGCATTGCCGGATATGAAATCAAAAGATGTGACCGAAATAGACATGGTGGTGGGGTCGCTTGTTACATTAGAAATGATTTAAACTGCAACACTAGGGATATTTCAGATGATTTAGAAAATATATTTTTCAATATTCATCTATAAAAAACCAAGCCAGTGCTAATTCGTATTATCTACAGACCCCCTAAAGCAAATAAATTCTTAAACAAACAAACTGAGGCAATATCTAATACAACCAATTTTAATAACCAAGAAGTCTACATTTTTGGTGACTTAAACATCGATCTGGTGAGAAGCGAGGATGCTATATCTAATGGAATTAAAAGTTACAATGAGTTCTGTTCTCTCCATGGATTAAAAGTAAATAATCAAATCAGCAAAGCGAGCCATTGGTAAAGCATCCACACTTCTCGATCACATTCTTACCAACTCATCACCTAAAATTTCCCAACAAGAGGTTTTAGATAAAGGTATATCTGATCATCAACTTATATATTGCACAAGAAAGAGCATCCGTCTGAAGCCCTATAAACGTATTACGGCTAAAATGCGTTTACTTACAAATTACTCGAAAGAAATTCTTCTTAATAAGTTAAAGGAGGTTCAAAAACTCCTTGAAGAAATAAAGCCATCCAAAGCAACAGGTTTAGATAACGTTGCAGGGAGGTTTTGAAGAGATGGTGCTTCTGTATTAGAAGGACCTATTACCAATCTTTGCAATTCATCAATTTTACTTTCCGAATATCTGACGATTGCAAACAAGCAAAACTAAAACCTATCTACAAAATTGTTTGCGGAGGCTGGATACTAAAAACTATCGACCTATCTCTCTGCTACCACAGCCATCAAAGATTTTAGAAAAAAAAATATTTATATTCATGTAACAAAGCTCTAAGATGAAAACTATATATTATATAAATGCCAGTCTGGATTTCGCGCAAACCAGTCGACAAATACTTGGTAATCTTACCTTAGTAATAAAATTCTGCTGGGCTTTGAGGCTGGACAGCTAACAGGTATGGTCTTAATCGATCTTCAAAAAGCATTTGATACCATTGACCACATAGTTATCCTCGATAAACTAACCTGCCTTGGTTTTAGCAAATCAGCAACATTATGGTTTAAGTTTCTCTAAAACTGAACACTTGTAGTCAATGTTGGGAAGGAATACTCAGACCCTGGTAGTTTGTAATATGGAGTCCCACAGGGTTCAATTCTCAGACCTCACATTCTTTTTTTGTATGTAAACGATATGGCCTAGGCAGTTGATTGTAATCTGCTTCTATATGCAGACGACTCATGTTTATTATTTAGTGATAAAAACATGGACAAAACAGACAGAAATTTAAATAGGAACCTGAAACCCCTTTGTGATTGGTTTCTAGAAAACAAATTAAGCATTCACCTTGAGAACGACAAAACAAAATGTATTCTCTTCAAGAGAAAAGGTTGTGGAGTCCAAAAAGCTTTTGACAAAATAAGGGGTAATACTAAGATTAAACAATATTCGACAGTTACTTAACTTGGTTGCTGTCTGGATGAGTCCCTCTCGTGAGAGGCAATGGCTACTAGATTACTTCATAAAATCAATGGAAAACTAAAATTTCTATATAGAAAACAAACATTTGAACTACAATCTGCATAGATTACTATTAAATTCCCTCATTCAACCTCATTTCGACTATGGATGCTATCATATGCTTAACAAAGGCTGTCGAATAAAATTAAATCGATCGAAAATAAATGTTTTTCGTCACTGCTTAAACTTAACAAATACAGCACATATTGGAACCATAGAGTTTAAATCCATAAAATGTCGATCAGATTCTGGCTGTATAAATTTTTTCTCAAAAAGACACCAAAGAAATTTTAATACCAGCAACTCAAAACTGAATAACCCAAAAGTCTTGTTATAAATTACACCTTCCACTGCAAAGAACAGATATGGGACAGAAAAGTTTATCATACCTTGGACCTCAAATATGGAACAATTTACCAATAGATGACAGAAGATAGAAGAAGATTACATTTATGTGTTCTATTAGGTTGTTAGTGGTCAAGGGCCGATATAAGAGTGGCACAGGGTGGGTGGTTTGTGTTTCCAATTTCTACTTTAATATTCTTTTCACTAATTTACACATCTCTAAGGGGACCATTATGGAAATAAGGCTAACAAGACCTTATAATATTATCCCTGCAATTTTAAATTGGAGGTGGTTTTTTGTTGGTTTTTTCTAATTAGAAGTAGAGTTATCTTTTCACATATTATTGCAACTGTTTTAGCTTAGTCAATGTTATTTTAATGGACATTTTAAATGGCAAATAAAAACATACATACATCTGGTTGGATACGTTGAATAATGATATAAAAAAGTCACAGTTGAAGGATCATATGTAATCAGGTCAGGGTTATGTTCTGACTTCGTAAAGTTTTTTTTTTGTCTTCTTACCTATCAGTGAATTTACTTCAGTTATTGTTACCTTGATATTACAGCAGATTTGCTTCATAGGTTACACAAATTATAATTGAGTCACCCTTGTTGGCAGTCGTGACACTATGTGACACTGTTTGTATATGTAGTGAGAATTCTCGAATCTTCTCTGTCACGTAGTCACAGTAACATGGCCTTTTGCCACTGAGTAATCAGTTTGTCTACA